>VYZM01012931.1:20639-82151 GCA_013398915.1 Dromas ardeola | reverse complement strand
TCTCTCTTCTTTGGCAGCAGCTGGTCTGGAAAAGTTAGAGAAGAAACACGATCAGGCTGTTTTCTTCAGTCGTGCGCCGCCCTAAACGTTGTCTCAAGTAACTGGGCTGCTGTTTGCTTACCATCATTACCTATTGCAAGTGGAATTGTTATCTGGAGCTCCAGGTTCATCAGGCAAACTGGTGCAATACAGCAGAGACGCTGCTTTTTATTTGAATGCTGTTTTTTTATTACCCTTTTACAGGAAATGTGGGTGAAGTCCAGGCCCAACTCACTGCAGGTGTTCCACCAAAGTCCATAGCTGGAGGCCAGCTGCAGATTATCACCTCCTGGGGTGAGGAACTAGTGCTTCAGAGCAATGTCACGGACTCCTTGTTCTTCCCACGCTTTCCTCGGCATCTGATACAGAACTGCATCTGGAGCTTTTTGCTGGTGTCCTGATATTCTCTCATTGTCTGGAGGGGAGATATGACAGTGTGTCATAACTCATATCTGGAAATAGCTCTTAAGTTTCCTTTCTGAACACCAATGAACATTAACTCCATTTTACCCCTATATTATCATGGCCTGTACCTGGATGAAGGACTAGTGAAGCGGCCAAGAGGCCTCACCTTGAAATCCCTCACATACCTGGGTGCCTCAGAGTCAGTACCTTTAGCATCTTCACAATGAACCCCCACCATGTTGCTTCTGCTCCTTACCAACCTGTAGGACAGATGAGGATTATTGTTGCAAGTAGGGACATGTAAAAATGAAGGGCTCTACTAAGTTAGGCATATATAGGTATCATGTGTTATTGGTGATGCCACAGAGACAGCTTCAACATGGGATGGAAGATATGACTGAAGACTTGCAGGAGAGCTGCATCCTCCCATGGTTGTACCTGGGGGCCATGCAAGATATCCTGTGTGTCGGCAGCTGAGTTACCACAAAGCTGCATAGAGAGCCTGTGCCAGATCAGGAAATTGCATCTGAATCTTATGTTACAACCCTTCATCACTATCTTTATATGGTTACACTTAACACTGCCAACTTAGACCTGGCCTTGAGAGCCTCCAAAGGTCCTCTATCCAAGTCTAGACATCCCATTTCATTTATGATCCCAAGTTCAATTGACTTAATCTGAGATGTGGTAACTGGTTGCTTAACTTTCTTTTGGAATTATTGGCAAAAAAGAGGCACCTTTAGAATTCACTGAAGGATTAATTTCACCCTCTTGGGATTCTTCTGCTTTCAGGATGAAGCCACACATTGCAATTCTTTTTCCTTTTGAAAGGAAACTTGAGCACCTAGTTCTAGTGTAGATGCCTACTCTGGCACACGTGAGTCCCAGCGAACATGTCAGGATCCCTCAAATTTGTAGTTTTCCTACTATATATCAAATGACACAGATCTATAACAAATTAACCACGTATCTGAGTGTATGTTAAGACACCTTGTATCACCACCTCCAGGGCTACTTGAAACATTGACTTCTATCCCTAGGGCACGAGAAATTACAGAGGCAGCCCAGCAGACTGACTCATTTCCTTCTTTAAATGGGATCCTCAGGAAACAGTCCTGGAAATTTCTCGGTGGAATTTACTGTCCTTCATGCATACAGGCTCTAGTCCTCCTGCTGAGCCACGCATGAGCTGAATAAAATATGTCCTCGGGCACTTTTTTTTCCACTCTTGATTGCTTGCAGAGCAGCTTTTAGCAGCTGCATACAGTCACCCCTGAACTCTGCTTCACTTGCTACATGAGGTCCTGGGTCTGAACAATGTAGAGCCTAATTAAATCAGTGCATGAAGCCTTTGGTTTGATAAGTGACACAGCTGACTAACTTTAATGACACAACAAGGTCTTTTTACTGAGCCACCATGGAGCAGATGGCTTGGTCACATGGATGTTTCCCTGACATCCAAGCTTGTGGACATCCTAGAAACTTCAAGTGTTCTGGCCTACAGACTCTGCAAATCCACTGGACAGAGAAGTAACAGAGACTGTAGGACCCTGATTCCCATCCCCACCTTGCTAGCTATTTTTTGCAGATTTGCCACTGTATAATGTCTCTCCACTGACCACTGTGCCTAAACCAACCTTGTCAGTGGTCTCCTGACTCAGTCAGAGGTCCCGAAACCCCAGTGCAAATCCCTCATCTATTAGCAGAGATAAAACAGGGATTTCTGCAAGGTGAGTGCTGAGCCCATTGTGTAACAGGAGTCTCCAAACCGACTCTTTCCACCTCTGTGGAATGGGCGCTGCCCATCGATGTGAAGGACACGTTTGATGGAGCAGAGAGGAGAAACCAGGCTGAATGGGCTAACCAACAAGTAACAAAGTCCTTTTTACCTCTTGACTAATTAATATTTATTATTTGATGGATTTTTCTTAGAAAAGCTACCTAAGAAATCAAATGTGTGTACACACGCAGCATTAAGTGGCTGTCAACCAACCATCTAACCGGTGTGCCTGATCAGACATACTCATTAACTCTGCTGGGGACCTGCTCTGTGCTGGTGACATTCCCCCTTTGGCAGAGCACTATGGCAATGCCAGTGCTTTTGGCTTCAGTTCCCCCTTGATTTTTCTCACTCCTCTGGGTTACACTAGGCTCAAGTTTGAATCATGGAGCCAATGATGGAAGATGATTTATTTGTCTGCAAACTCACTCATACTTATTCCCTCAGACGCTGAAGCAGATTGCAAAATGCTTCTGATTTAGAAACAGAATTTGGCTTGAAAATATACTGATATACTTGAAGGCTCTGTGAGACAGAGCAACCTCTGAAAAGGGAGAAGTCCAGCAGAATGGTGGCTGGAAAGAACCTGGGATAATCACAGTGCTGGATTTCTGAGTTTATATGTTATAACATGGCATGACAAAAGCTGGACAAGCCTTTGAGACTGGTTATGTTACAATGAACACTGCAAGGAAAGGCATTTCACTTTAGCTGTGACTCCAGAGCAGACTTTTTGGATGAAATGTTAAAGCCAGTGCGGACTGGAAACTAAGGCAACAAACTGGTACTCAGGAGGCTAGAGTGTGTGTCTGGCTTATAAGAGTTTTAAGACCATGAAGGTCTTAAATCTGATACAGAGAACAGGGGTTAGAAGTAAAAATTATTTCTCCTGAATCCAGTAACAGGTGTCTGCCTTAGGAACTTCTTCCAGAAAGTCACTCAGTCCTGAAGAAGAAGGGGAGCTGCCTTTTCCCTTAACAGATCTTTCCAGTAGTAAATCATCATCATTTCTTAAATGTGCTCCATTTTGCAGCTGAATTAACTTAGCTTCACATTCCAAACACTGGGATTTATTAGAACAACTTCTGCTAGATTGAAAAGGCCTTTAAAACCCGGTGTACTTTTTAGAGTACTTATGTATAAGCTTAGTAGGATATGTTTTTGACCAATAAATGTTAGTTAAGCGTTCTTTCCTATGCTACAGATGGATAAATCTCTCTCCCTTTCTCTCTCTCTCTCTGCCTATGGGAAGGCGCCTCGTGATGTTGCAACATGCAGAATATATGAGACATCTGCATGGATCTGGCATATGTGACACAGGTCCTACAGAAGACCTCAGGTCTTTTAGGCTGGCAGGTGCAGTCCAAGTAAGGTGCCCTGGGTCATCTCAAACCCTTCTCTTAACTGACATGGAAATTTTGGCTGCTATATTTTTTATTTTTATTTTTTTGAGTTTAATTTAATTCAAACATCAGAAGCCAAATCTGAATTCAGCCTCAGGTGCCGTTGCGAAAAGTTTAGCATTGACTCCGTGTCCTTACTAGATCTCTGACCTTGTTCCTCCAGCCATCTGTGTATTTCTGGAAGGGACACCGGGCAGTAAACAAATGTACTAAAATAATATTCCTAGCTACAACAAATAGCCCTTCCAATTTGTTAATGGTAAATGATGACGGATTCTTGAAATGAAAAGAATCATATCTTCTTGATAAAATCAACAACTAGAACACCTTTTGTCACAGGGTGTCCATGAGTGAAGGATGTTTTCATTTAATTTTTTGAAGACTGTAAATTTCTGCTTGTACCTCATTACGAAAGCATTAAAAAAAAATCATATTTATTCTGGCCCGGTGAAGCATGATGTCATGTCATAAAATCAGAACTTTCTGATGTCCTGGAATCTCTAAAATTGATTCTGCTTCCCAGATGATATCCCCTGTAAATGTAGGAGCTTTTGATGGTTTGTTTTGGTTTGTCTCTTTACAGTTTGTTGTTTTGAAGCTGTAGATGGCAGTAGGCTTGTTTGTTGAAATTAAGAAGGTATTATTTTCTCAAGTTCAAAAGAAACCTTGAGTTTAGTATGTTCCCCTTGATCAGAACCTTACATCACATTGGCAGTGTCAAGTAACTCTGGAGAAAACCACACAAGACTGAGACTGGATATGTCCAAATTGGAATCAATTACAGTTAATGCTAGTTTGGGTTCATTAGCAGGCAGAAGAATAACCTCCACTTTTCAAGTACTGTTGTCATCAGTAGGTGCTATATCCTGGACATGTAAAAAGACAGTGAATACACATTATAAGCTTGAAAGATCTGTTGGTTATAAAAAACAATAAATCCTCCCATATGCAGAAGTGTGGAAGTAGAGCAGTTATTTTGTTTGTCTCCTGAGAAAAGATAAGAGACTTTGTGATTAAAAAAGGCTTTCTTTAGTCATGATATTACAAATGCCTAGTTCAGTTATGTCCTGAAATCTCCTTCTCTGGTAGTGTTTAAAGGCAGGTCAGAGACACATCTGTTAGAAGTAATTATCCTGCCTCAGAGAATATAACTAGATGGGATGATTTTAGAAGGTCCCTTCCAGCCCTAAATTTCTGTTATTATTTTATTCTTGTCCTCTCGAGATCTGGTTTGGCATCTATTGTTAGAGAATGACTTAACCTACTATTTAAGGACCACATAAGTTGTATCTTGACCAACACCATAATATCATAGTTCTTGAACTTCCTTGGATGTACCAGAAAGTTATGTGCACTGTTGCATGGATAGTCTAATCCTAGATGTCTTACTATTTATAGCTGTCTCTTCTATGCCTCCTGCCATTTACTGTTGGCCAATTATTGGCCAAGTTGTTATCATTTAAGGCTAAAACTGTCTTTTTTCTTTACCCTCCTCCACAATTCCACACCCACGCATTAGGCATTAATCTGTAATTTTGGCTCACTTAGTCCATAAGACTAGCCAGGAAAAGTCAAAATTGTCTTATGATCTTCCAGGTTTTTCTCCTGGATGAATTTTTATAGGAAATCACGGGAGAAGAAATGTAAGATTATAATCATACCAGGGGATCTCAAAAAGATGTCTAGTATTGGCTTAAGACTCTGCCTTTAATGGCTAGCAGCAGAACTCACCAATAGTACATGCGTTTTTTTCCTCCCTGCTTTCCTCTGGAGTACATTCACCAGTTTGAATGTATAGATTTTTTTGTTCTTTCGAGTAGGGGACAAATCAAAGTTCTGAAATACAACATTCCTTGCAATGTTGATTTCAGGAGCTCGTGGATGTTTTCAGCCCAAAGGCGTCTAAACAAAGATTTAACAGGTCAACTCTTTCCTCTTCCGTCACACGGCATTGGGAAGGAGAAGTTAAACAGTCAAATAAGTAAAACCAAGTGAGAATTTCATTGGATAAAGACTAGGCTAGTGGTTAGGCTGTCTTGTTTTTTTTTTGGGGGGGGGTCTACAATGGCCCATATTTTGTGACTAAGTGCAGGTCCCACTCCTCCAAACTAGAAGCCTGTGTCAGAGCTGGTAATGCCATTTACTCCTGTGTATAATCTAGCTCTACGTTGAATCGCCCATTACAGAAATATTTCTATTACACAACCTGCACCAGAACCTCATTTTTGCGGTCTTCTTCTAATTCCAGCCTGTAGATTTGAAATGCCAGGTTATACCTACTTCTCTCTGTGATTTATGAAACTCTCCTCCTAGTCTAGTGTTTGTTTTTTTTTTCTTTGATAAATATACAAGGATCAGTTACATCCTGCCTCAGCCTCCCTCTGCTAAACCCACTGATCTTTTTCCATTCTCCTAAGAAATACAGCCTTTTTCCCAGTTACTACATCAGTGAGGCTAACAGAAGTAACTTAGACAATAGTTCCTAATCTCTGCTTCAGATGGTCTTTTTAGAAAACTTTGAGATTTATCTCACTTGGGCAATCAGCCATATAGTTTTTAAAAAGTAATTATCTGCATAATTGTTTTCTCCAAGTGATTTATCTTCGTGCACAGATATATTTGCATACAAGCATATCCATATCCATTTATCATTGCAAAGTGCTTGGCATGGATATGGACACCTAGTACAACCCCATCTTTTCCATTTGCCTGCTGGAGGCCAGAGGGCTGATATCACACCAGAATGCACATTCCTTTCAAGCTGAGCTGTCTAGAAAACCTGAAAAACCCTGGGAGGTATAGCCAGCTACAGTTCTCAAGACAACTACAGGGCACTTTTTGGTTACAAAAAGATCTTGGCTGTTGTAGCTTATCCATTACTTATTACTTGCAGACACTGTCTGTACCCAGACACTTCGAATGGCAACCTTTGCTCTCATGAACCCACATACCAGAGTTAAGTCAGCAGATGTCAGGAGAAAACAACTTGTCTATCATGGTGAGGAGTGTGAAAAGATTTTTTAAGGTCAGACCCAGAGTTCCTGCAAACATCCTAAAGTTTTCAGGCACAAGTTCTTCTTCTACTGAGATAAAAAGCTTTAAAGAAGACTTAGGTAGGTCTTAGTTCCCACAGTTTACACATACAGTCCAGCCTCCCCTTCCTTAACCGTGCCTGGTTTCAACTCAGTTCTGCCATCTGTAGCCTGAATCTTGTCTCAGTCCTTTCTATTTTCATTGGTTGTGATGGCTAAATTCTAGTCCCAACCCACAGCCCAACAACATCCACAAGCTAGGAAGAGATGTCTATGTTCCTCAGGACCTACTGTAGTTGGCAGACTTGGAGCAACGTCGAGATCACTCAGCAGCAATAACTCCAGCACATAAGCAATAGCTACCTTCATTAAGAGGCTAATGAAATGGTTTTCAAGCGTGGCCTGGTCATCTGCCATGAACTCTGAACTATCTCTAAGGAATCAGTGTAAGCAAATCCTGTTCTTAATGGACTTGGATTATCCATTTAGGTTTCATTGTCCTCATGGGAAATGCTAGGAAGTTTTAAAATTGGAAAGACTGAAAACTGCTGGTGCTGTTCAGAGCACCCACACAGAAAGTGAGACTCTGAGGTACAAGCTCACCCTCCAGCCAAAGGGATTCAAGCCTCACAATTTTTGCGGAATTTAACTTCCAGGCTTTAGACTCTCCTGCGCAGTGGTGCCTTCTTCCCTACATGCCAAATCTGGGAGGGAGTGTAGGAAAGAACAGACAACTCATGAAGCCTGGAAGGGAAAGAGTGTGAGTAAGCAGGGTTTTCATGTAGTTGGTAGAACACTCACTGGGGTAATGTGTCTCCTGCGTGAAAGCACTGACTGTGATGACATGGTATTACCGTGATGACACTGCTCCTAACAGAAGTAAGCAGAAAGCCCTTCAGATTCTTGGAAACAGAAGTTTTAGATGCCTTCTCTTAAGACAGGCCTTCAAGCTTCAGTTTCTAATTAGAAACGAGTGTCAACGTAACTGTGGCTCAAGCCTTTAGGGCCCAGAGATTGATGGCATTTTAGGTAAGTCCTTTGCATATCGTTTCCTGCTATCTTTTGGCACAAAGGATCTTTTAGAATAGCCATCTAAGCCATGTAGCTTTGCACAGGAAACTCAGACACTCATCTTGGAGCAGGTTCATAAACCCAGATGGCAAAACACCTCAGATATCACAGCAGTGGTTACATGAATTTTATATTGATATCTCAGATGTGTCAGGAAATTCCCACATCCAAGTGGCAACTGTCACTTATACCCTCATAGCACGGAGGGGAGAACCAGCTTGAGTGCAAACAAGGCTCCCTCTGCTGAGTTTTGGAGCCTGGAAAGCCAACTTGCTTCCCTAGACCAGAGTCGGGGGGTGAGTCAACAGATAGGCAGCATGGATGACCAGGAATTTTGGTCTGTGATGTGACCTGCATCCTCGATCTAATGTGCTTCATCCCCCTCCAAAAAAGAATCTAGGGGAAACGTTGCAAAAAGACACAACTTTTCCATTGTTATTTAAAGAGTCAAAACAGTTCTTGCTGCCTCTGTCTTGTGAAATCAGCTGAGGGAGAGCCAGCCTTGTACAGATGTGTGGCTGTTTTGAATGCTCACATACTGCGTGGAGAACTGCATCTTGCTCTGGTCTCCTGGGTCAAGAGAGGGCCAGATTGAAGGGTGGAGTGAGGGAATTTCATGTCTTGGTTCTATAACTGGTAATTAAATAAAGCTTGTCCTCAGATATATTTCTGGAGCCACCCAGAATTTGATCTCTGCCTTTACACAAACAGCAAGTTCTGAGTGTGTTGGACGGGGACTCAGGATACATGGTCCTCTTTCCCCCTCTCTCTCTGGCCTTCTGAACAGTAACTTCTTACCCCTGGATTTCAAAATCCCCATTTATAAAGACAGGATAATGAAACTGAACGTCCTTTTGAAGTGTTTTGAATTCTACTGATGAAAAGCCAGGTATTAATAACAAATGCTAACATTATTACTGCACAACGGAGTTTTCCAAAAAGTGTCCAAAGATTTATGTCTACTTAGGCTTCATCAACTTTTATTCTAGACTAGCCAGTACATAGCTTGGCTTCACTTACACTGTAATTTAGACCCCTCTTGCCCTTTTAGACTAGTCAGCTGTTTAAAAATTTTTTCAAACCTGTACCGTAAACTCATACCTGGAACGTCTCCATGCCAGCATCTTTTTTAGCAGAATCATTGCCAGTTCATCAGCTGCTATTGATCTTAACCTGGTGACGTATTTGTTTTTCTCTTCCCTGAGGATGTTATTTATGCCATTCAGTTCATTAAATAAATTGAATAGCCAGTACTGGGAGACCATTGCCCTGACAGTTCTGAGAATGTGTTCCTTGCTGCGTTTCTGTCCCAGAAACCACTGACCAGAGGGCAGAGACCCAGAACATGTGTATTAAATTATCTGCCTGCTTCACATAATCCCAATAAGCATTGTTCTTCTTTGTCTAGCATACTTCATCCCTGCCAAAGCCCAACAGGCCTAATTTAGATTTACTATTGCTACTATTATTATTATCATCATCATTATCATTATTATTATCATCATTATTCTCTTGAATAAGTCTTATTGAAGAATTTATGAAGGCAATTCTGGGCTGTGTGCATCAGGACATCCTCACACTACAGGGCAAGAGAACTGTGATGCAACTGTAGCTGACCTTTGTGGATCCTGGAGCCAAAACACCACTGAGCAACTGGGAAGGGTTCAGAGGGTAACAACATCATTAAGGAGAACCTGGATGCTGGGAATAACTGAAACAGCTGTGTACCTCAGTATCTCAGGCTGGATTTGAGTATACAAAGAGCTCATTAGTGGCTGGATAGCAAGGGGTTTGTAGTTCAGTTGACCCAGTCTTGTAGACACACACACATGCGCGCGTACACACATACACACACACACAATATTCAGTTACAAAGGTTATTTGCAAGCTGCAGTGGTCCCCAAAATAGTAAGCATATCCGTGCCATGTTCCCAACCAAGGTACCTAATAGTTGTACCTTAGATGTTAGCAAATCTGTCATCAATTAACAGTCATATATTGATATACATTGCGAAGTGGTTTAGATATAAAAGAAATCATGTCTGAAATGAACCAGATTGTGGGTACAGGACTGTGAAGACACTGGCTGTTGTTTTCTGAGAATGGGACAGTGCTATGTGCTTTTCTTGCTGTCTGCAGGTAAGTTCAAGGTTGCTGGAGAAGTGGAGCTTGGGGGACCATCCAGCAGCCACTGTGGTTCTCCCCATCCAAATGTTGCTCCCTGTGGGGGAAAAAAAGAAAGGGTTCCTCAGGGCAGGAAGTGCTTGTTTCACGATCCTGTCCTCGGTGAACACCAGTACAAAACGATGCTTATAACCTCACGCAATTCCCAACTTCTTCTGAAAGGAGTAACCCCAAAGTACTCCTCACCCTCTGCAACTTCTCACTTTCAGTACCTCTTTTCAGCTGGTCTTACAACACTATTAGATCACGATCCACAGAGGGAAGCAGTTCCAGCTGAAAATTTATCCCAAGGAAGAAGAAAAATGGTCACGACTCACCAAGCAGCCACAAAATCACTAGTGCTGACAATGACTGCCTGAAGACAAATTGAATTTATGCTTAGCTGTGACCTTCCTTCTGACTTTTATTTGGTTTCCAGCAAGAATTTGACAGAACCCCCTAAGGGTCATGGAAGTGATGGTTATCTTAGTTCAACAGCACCTGCCAGTTCTCCCACCCTGGCAATCAAGTATTTCTCAAGTATATATGAGCCTGGGATTGTTTGGCTTTTTCCATATGTTTATATTCACTTTCTTGCTTTACTTTAGGATTTTTTTTAGCAAGTATCATCTGAAAATAGGCTGCAATGGTTCCAGCACTTTGATTCACAAGAATTAATTTGACAAGCTTAGGTTTTGTTTTTCATTTTTACTTTTGTAACGATGATGGTGGGTTTTTCTGTTTGGCAAAATCCATTTTGCTTGCAAGAGGCCATGTACCATCCGCTGATGAGAAAAGCCCAAGTGCTGAAACCACAGATCCAGTTGCTGCAGCAGCTGCTCACGTGGAAATGAATCCTGTGATTCATTTGATTCCATGTGATTGATTCCATCAATCCATGTGATTCAGCCCAAGTGAGATCCTGTCTTATATGGGCAAAAAATGTGAGTACTGTTAAAATGGAGCATGGCTGATTTAGAAAAGGGATGGATGTTGCTGTGCCTGTCAGCACAGGGTCTAGACTGCGCAACAGTTCTTCTTGCCCACAGTTGCTATCACACGTGCTTACGTGGCAACCTCATGTGGATGAGCTTGATGGAACTTCAGTACACAATGCTTCATCTTGGAAACAGGTGGGAAAAGGAGAAAAAATTACTTAGGATTTATCTCTAGACTAAATGTCTGTGTCTACAAAGCAGCGTCATCACATGAGCTTGGTGTCCAAGCTCCCATGAGAGAAAGCAGAGAGCAGCACTGGTCTTCAGTTAACTAAATAAACTGAGTTCCATCCCTCAAATTTAGAGAATGGAGAGGAAAAAAAACCATTATGAGTGCAAGATGAGAAATCTCTGCACATGACAGCTGATCTGAAAGAAAACATCCAGAATTTAGGGAATACCTACATAATAAAATTGTGACCAGCTCCCCCCTTCTTTTTGGTAATTCAAACCTAGAATGAGTAGCAAGATCACAAAACCTCTTCTCTTTCCTCTTATTTTCTTTACCGTCTTCCTTCCCGACTGCATCCAGGGTGTCTAACTGAAATTTGTCTTGATTCAGCTCTGTTTAGAAAGCACTGCTCCATTGGCATGAAGGTCATCCATTCCCTTGCAGAACAGTACCTTGATCTTTACAGTGACAGTCACAAGACTGACCTCTCTCCTGTGGTTGAGGCCAAGTGCTATGGGACAGACACCGGTTTGATCCTAATGAACAAAGAAGGGCAAACTGTGCTCACTTTCCTCCTCATCAACGACTCAGTAATAAATATACCCATGACTGTGCAAGCTGGAGCAGGGTGTGTGCATGACTCTTTCCACATATAATTAATCAGTGTTGGTGCTCACCTGAGCGCCTGAAATTGCCGAAAAATGTGTGATCACGGCCCCCCGATGGGGCCAGAAGCAATGACCCCTTCAGTGCTTGCTCTGTGGAGCATGTAGTTCTCCATCAGGTTCATACCACCCCCAAACAGGCAGTGTGGGACGTGACAATTTGCCCAGATGCCTGTCTGTCTAGAAACAAAGTGAATAATGATGAAGGGACTTTCTTTCTACATCAGCATTCAGGTCCACAGTCAGATCATTGAGTTTTAAAACAATCATGATTCCCAGATGAAATGATGGCATTAGACCCATTGACCCTGGCATTAAGCCATCAGGTAGGGTACATGGAAGGAACAGACTTGACTGTGAACAAGCTGAGACTGGGAATTAGGTTTCCAACCATTCATAGTGTGAAGTTCTGGGGATTTATAGGAACAATGCATCTACGTGTTTTTAAAAAAGAGTGTGAAAAATCTATGGAAGGCACTGAATGGACTGGTATTTGATATTTATGGTGTGAGTGTTTAAGCATCTGATTGGGTGAAGGCTTTGAAGAGTGATATCATTGCTGTTTGCTAATCATATTTACTTATCACATACATTATCATATTAAACTAATTCCCCTGAGCTTCCACTGGTTCCTTTCAGGACCCAGAAAAGGACTTGCATCCTCTTCATGGGTATCTTGGTTTGAAGGCAGAAGGACCTCCTTTTTTCTTCTCTGAAAGAATCCAAGAACTGCTACAGATAAAAACAGTGTGAATTTACCGGTATTAACATCTTGCAGGTGCCTGATGAATGCTCCTTGCTTACACATGCTTCATCATGTCAATAAGCATTCTGAAGTCAAGAAGGCATTTTCTTCCCAGATCAGATTGGCAGTAAAATTCAACTGGGATTTTTTTGGTCCGTTTGTTTGTTTTCATTCCTTTGTTTTCCTTTTATCTTCCTCTGAGACGTAGTCTGGATCTTTGGATTACCTTCTGTGTTCCAGAGTTTCTACACCTTGTAGAGAACCACCGCTCTCTAGGTCTCTTCCAGCATCAAATGGGACTTTGTGATAGGACTACTATTAAAAAAACAACAACAAAAAACCCAAACAAAACAAAAAAAACCCACAAGGATTTTATGAGAGGTCTAAGGTTTGTAGGATGATAATAGGAAACATGCTGTGACTGATGGTGTAGGATGAGTGTCTGTAAATTGACTATCTGTGATCTGCTTTAAGAATCTACTCATATTTGCTTCAGCTCCCTGTAAACACTTGTAAACACCTTTGAGAGATCCACTCCCCTGTGAATTAAAGGAAGTTGGGAGGGAGATCCAAACTGTATTTTGGATGCTGGTCTTCGACCCATCATTTTTCAATTAAGTCTTTGTCATTTGTAAAGCAAGTCTGGTGGGAAGGGGGCCTCATGTCTGCACAGAGCTGTGGGAATCCTCTGGCTCCTCAGGATGGGTTTAGGAGCTGAGCTGGAAAATGAGAGATCTAAATAAACTTGCAAGCTGCACTGTACCTGTTGTTCTGTCTGTGAGGCCAAGTCCACTTTATCAGGCTCTATCAGATTTCTGGGAAATGATTAGGCCGCCTTGTCTTACAACCCCTGATACTTAATGGAACAAGGAAATTAGTTTATAGCAATTAGACAAAATCCACAGCCCAATCTCTCTGAAATAGCCTATAAATGTTTTTTAGATAGGCAGAGCCTGCTCTTTGCCAAGTCATTTCTTGTCACACGGGATGAATATCCCCGAATAGGATCATACTTTCACTTTCCTTTCAAAATATACAACAAACGGGTTGCTTTCATTCATCTCAGAGATGATCCTGAACTCTCAGCTCTTCGAAGAGGAAACCTGGCAATTTTCAGGATTCATTTCTTCTCTGCTATCTGGTTTTCAGAAATGTAATTGCAACACACTTCAAAGTGGGACAACAACTTTAAAAAGGGCAAGTACATTTTTCTACACAGCCTAAGCTCCAGACTGGTTCATTTATTAGAGATTTTCCTGTGTCTAAAACTCTGCACAGCAGTGGGGACTCCAGCTTGATCTAGGTAATCAATGAACACTGAAAGCATACACAAGCAAAAAAGGTTTATGTTTCCTTTTTCATTTCAGAGTGGTTTTCTTTCTACCTCCCTTATATTTAAAACCACATAATAAAAAAGAATAACTATGCTTGGACTACAAACATTTATGGGGAAAAAAAATATACAATGCAATTCCCAGTTTTAACGGCATGGTTTGCAATCATTTCATAGGGTGCTTGATGGTCATCATTTTTTCAAGGGAAACAGCATCCTCTCTGTTGAAATAGGCAACAAAAATGGTACTTCCATTTTTCGGTGGTAACGGCGTGAATCCCCAGTGATGAAGCCATTCAAGTACATGAATCATTTTGCATGAAAATATTATTCTCATTTAGTGAATTCTCAGAGATTTGGAAATTTTCATCTACTATTTGCTTTGAGACATTATGAGCACAAGAAATGGAGCTTTTGTCATTTTCTTGTGGGACCGAAACGATGAGAAATTTCAATGAAAAATATACTGTTTTGTCTCAATAATTCAGTCGAAGAGAAACATTGCAACCTTCCTGAAATTGAAAAGCTCTCATTTGACTTGTTGAAATGAACCTTTGTTTGGGGCTTTTTCATCATTAAACTGTGTTTCTCTGATGTGGTGGGTTAGAGCCAGAGTCTCCAAAGTGGTTTGAACATATTTCCTTTTGTCAGAGAAAGGTTTTATGGTCAGATTACATCTTTCGTCATGCACCAAGTAAAACTTTGTCAAAAGAATGCATGACTTATAGTAAGCACATGGTGAGCAAAGTCTATCAGTCAAAACATTCCACAAGAGTGCACGAGATTTTGAACTACAACTCCCACAAAGCAATGCATTAATAAGATAATACTGTTCAACTGATTGGAAATGAAGTACTTCACACCGGATCAGCAAAACAATATTTCAATATGATTTATCTAATAGAAATTGATCAGTACATTTACTGTGTTCTTGAGGACATTTCCATTTTACAGCACTGCATTTTTTGTCCAGAAATCATTTAGCTAGAAAAAACATAACCCTCCCTACCCATTTCAGCCTTTTCAGGGTTAAGCTCCCAGGAAAGACTATCAGTGTAGGAACTATATCTAACAGTCTATAGACACTATGGTTCTATATATGTTAATTTTATGCACATACCTATGTATATAATAGGCGCAGTACTGTAGGAATTATATCTATACATTTGTACTGCATCTGGCATGAGGGGATCGCAATTCTGAATGGAAGCCATAAACAACTTGGTAAAATAATAATTAAATACTTAAAAAGTCAAATTCCTTCCACTTTAGAGCCAACAAGTTTCTCCTTATTCCATGAACTTGCTTTTACACCAGGAACAGGGTTACTCAGGCAAGAAAAGGGATTGAAACTCAGCCCCATACCCTGGGCCTTGAACCCTTGAGTTTGAGGCTTGAAGCAGCTTTGAAAACTTTGGAATCAGATGGCTTTTGATGACGGGAAAAGGCTCATGGTCTGACGCACTGGACAGCTACTGGAGTACAGTGTCCAGCTATGGCTGCGTCTGTAGAAGAGCAGCACAGCTGGGAACGCTTGCCAGACAACATGTCCCAGTCTAACACTGTCAATCTGCCATGAGCTCAGGGAGGGGGAAAATAGCATCACCAGGCAACTTCCTCTAAGGTCAATTCATGCAAAAAAAAAAAAAAAGAGAGGCTGGGAAGGTGGACAAGGGGATCCTGGTTACAGCAGAGCGTCTGAAGTGTTTCTCCTTGAGCCCTGCCAGGAGCAGGAGAAAGTGTTGTGTTTTGTTCCTATGCACAGAAGTGAGAGCATATTGAGGCTTGGATTCCCCTCTTAAAACGTATGAAAGTTCTTGAAGAAAGAAAACATACGCACACATAGAGCTGGCTGGCCCTTTTTTTCTAGGTACTGGAAGTCAGACTGTCATCTGTGTCAGATTTCCTCTTGGCACCAGAGCTGGCTGGCTCTCCCATCCAAGGCCGCTAGCCAATGGCAACAGAAAATTTATCATGACTCGACTTCTAGTTGAGTTTGCCTCTTCTTTCTGTTGCAGCCACAGCAGGCTTGGTCTGCTGGTTGTAAGCGGATTTGCAAACGACACCCAAAATACTCCAGGACAGCAAATCTACACAAATAGGGCATACTTTCTTCTGTTTTCTCAACCCCAGAAATAATAATAATAATACCCTGGCTGATTTATAAATAGAAACTGGAGAACCCTTTGGAATTGACTCCATATCTGCTTCGACTGGATGGATGCAGAGTTTATTCTTGCTAGAAGCTAAAAATCTAGGAATATACCAGGAGTTTCAGTGAAGGAGAGGAAGACGGGAAGGAGAGGGGGTCCTGGGTAGGGGAAGATATTTTTCTGTTCTGCCAGCTGCTGCTGCTGCCGTGTCTGCGAGGGCCTGGAAAGAAGGAACAGAAATTTGCAAGCCAAAGGGAAGGGAGGAGAGGAGCAGAGGAGAATGAGAGGTGCCTTAAGGAGGTGTTCAAGGTGGTGGAGCAGAGAAGAAGGGGGGAAGAAGTCATTCCCTTGCTACAAGTCTACGTGTGCATGGCATATTCCCCAATATCAGGATTCCTGCTCTTTCTAGGGGAGGGGATGAGAGATGCAAGAGTGGAAAAAAGGACGGAGGATGTTTGCATCCAAAGCAAAGGGTAACATATTTGGTAAATAAATTCTTGGGATATGAGGGAGCAGGGTGATGTCTCACAGCGTGGGAGAGGTGTCAGCGCAAGGGGAGGAGGATCGTGAAGGTTCAAGAAGGGGACTGGGTAACAGCATGGAGAGCCATAGTGTCCTGCCTCCCTTTGCACATCTCCAAGTCGCCCTGGTAAAAAATGGAGAGCAGTGGTGTTACTGGGATGGCTGCAAAGACAGGAGGTTCTTGGACTCAGCTGCTGAGCTCCAGGACCTTCTCTGAGTCAGTCAAGGGGCAGGATGGACAATGTGCAGAAGGAGAAACATAACGTGCTGCCAAGGGCATAGGAAAGGTCTCTGAAAGCGAGCGGTATGCAATCACACCGACATTTAAACGCAAGGCCATGGTATTTAGTTCCCATGCATGACTCCCTCTCCTTCCCTTTCCCACTTCATTATGCAGTAAATAAAACATGTCAGGCCCTGCTTTCTAGCCCTGAGGCCAAGTTACATATCATGACTCATGTCCACACACAGAAACCCTTTCCCTCCCTTCCCTCCAAAACTGAAAATGGCTACTTCCAAACTGCCCTTTGGGAATTACCCCTGGCTCCTGATGCCTCTTGAGCAAGGGATCTTCACAAGGTCATAAAATCATGGTTGTGCCTATGTCCAGGCTATGCTTGTTTTATTTGCTAGCGGATGTGTAAATACTAAGTCTTTCTGGATTAGGAGGAGACAGTTGCAAATGTGGCCTCCCGGAGAGAGTAAGCCAATTATTTCCACTCAAAGGTCTTCCAGTGTTTCACAACAATGAATGAGTGAATAACATTGCCCTTATTTTATGGGTGAAAGGCATCAAGGGTAAAGGGTTTAAGAGACTCACTCAAACTATATAAACTGTAATTGATGGAGCAATAACTAGGACTCACATCTCCAGGCTCTTAGACAAATCTTTATTTACTAAAGTATGTAAGCACTTCAGTCAGCTCAGTGTTTCCCTCCCAGCTTCAATAAATATCCAGACTGAAATCACAAACTTCCCTTTTCATTATTATTATTGCTTCTCTGCCCACATCCTTCATATACATAAAGATGCACGTTCACGTGGTTATACATGATTGATAAAATTCCACATAGGAGGCTGTAAATTATCTCAAGTAACATGCCAGTAACAAGTTGCTGGCATGTTCTCTAAAGCTTTAGTATATGCAGTCCAAATGCAGAGCATTTAAAATAATGGACCTTACTTTATGCTTGCAACAGATGAAGAAGATGTGCACAACCCATTTCCAAGGGCTTAATTAACACTCGATAACCTGGGATGCAGTTGTGACAAAATGGTTGATGATGGGGAAAACATGTCCAAAGCCAGCAAGGAGTAAATAAATCATGGTCACCAAAATGATCTGTGGGAAGCCGATTTTTGTAATGTCTAAGATAGGGCAGAACTACAAAGCCAAGATTTTTTGTGACATCATGTGAATTATGAGAGATGAGAGCAGGAATGCAACTCTAAAATAAGTAATCAAAGATGGGTTTCATTTGGAAGAATGTACAATGATTTTGATCTCTGTTTAGTTTGACTTTCCCCTGGATTATTCATGGTTTGCTTTCTCTGAGCATGTGTTGTAGTGACAGGTCAACCACAGAGATGCTCATGGGCACAAAACTACAGGAAATATCAAGAGAAAAGCATGTCCTCTCTGACAGCTTGTGATACTGTCATTTATCTGGTTATTAAAGTCTTAATGTTATTTAAGGGACTCCCTTGCAAAAAGATGGATTGTTTGGACTTCAGCTGACCTGTGCCAGTTTAATCCAGCTGAGGAGGTTTTCTTGTTTCTAGTGTACTTGTCAAATATTTTCTTCTAATTGCCTCTGAGCTTGCTCTTCACCATGTCTCAGTGTTGCATAATTTTCTGTCTTTTCCTCCATACCCTAAGATACAGAAGGGTTATCAAACAGGGAGCAGAAGCACAATGGGGCTGAAGAACTTGACTGAAGTCACATCTTAAATTGTCAGCAGAGCCAGAAGTGGGAAAAAGGCCCTCTGGGACCCAAACTGATGTTTCATTGATTGCCTACACTTTCATCTCATCATCCAGCTCAGAGTCATTTTGAGAATACACTTCTAAGAGTGCCTGGAGGTCTTGTTCTGAGATGAAGCTGTTCCTCTAAAGCTCTTAGAAGAAGATAGGGGAAGCAAATAATGAAAACCGAGGCAGCAGAGGAAAATTATTTCATTAAAGATACAAAGTGGGGTAGGAGAATATTAGTTCCTCACCAGCCTTCATTCCAGTGTAAAGCCCTTGTATCTCAAAATTCCCTTCCTGAATTTAAGCCTGTGGACATCAGCTCCTCTCTGTGAGTAGTTTAGCAAAGGCCTTTTAGTTGCAGCTGTTTGTTCTCTTTTAAGCCTTAGTACCCCAGAAGCCTTAGACCACATGGTGGCAGTGCTCAGGAGAACCAGCTGAACAGAACAAGGAGAGAAGACAAGCAGTCCAGGCTCCATGAATGTCCTGCAAAATTAAGCAGTGTGGATCTTCTTTATGGCCCTGGAAAGAAGGGAATTCAAAGTCATAATATTGCCTGTGTGTCCAAAAAAATGGTTTAAATAGCTCTGATCCCCAAGCGCTCTGCTCTGCTGAGCTTGTAGGCCTGATCTCTCCATGCACCAAGACAGAGGAGCTCTGAGTATGGCACATCAGCCTGAGTGACACTAAGGATCAGAGTGAAGCCAGCATGCCACAGAAGACAATGTCCACCATCATCCCTCAGCAACATCATTGTGCGGCCCACACCAGCAAGCTGTTCGGTTTGCTAGCAGCGAGGACCTGATGGAGCAGAGATTTCCCAAGCCTCACACACTAAGACACACTGTCCATTTCTTGTTGTTCTCCACAGGTTGGTCTTCAGCTTGCAGTGGCCACCTATGTGGCATGTTCTCAGCTGAGAGTCCTCACAAGGGGACTCCTCTGTAATGATTTTTGGGTTGTTCTGCACACGTCCCTGTTGTCTGGCCTCACACAACACTCACTGATGTTGTACAAGGGATGACACAAAAGGCGTAGGTGTTTGCTTTACTCTAAATCTATGAGAAAAAGTCAGAGACAACTTTAAGTGATGTGATGACATATGCACATTTTTTATTAAGTTCTCCAAGAAGCTTGATCCCAACCAGCAAATATATACAGTACCGACAACTGTCATTCTGCAACTACAAAACAACAAGGCCTGGAAAGTTCTCTGATGTTTCCAGCATGGATTAGTCACCCTTCTGGTAAGTCTTTGGCAGCTCTGATTGACGGTCAGTCCAACAGGTGGGGCTGACATACCAGGAACCTTACTTCATCCTGCTGCTCTGCCAATACCAGGACATCCTTCCTGAGAACTGGGGGGTGCAGATCACACCAGCATCCAGAGAACGGGGCTTGTTCAGCACATTCTTGTGTTCAGTGTGTGAAAACACACATACAGCGCAGCCCTGCAGTCTGGCTGCTTTTCTGGTGGCATGCAAAATGTTCCTTCCTGTCCTTGCTTATTCAGAGTTTTTAAAGGTTGCCCAGCGTTTTTTTTTTTCAGAGAATGGGTGGTAATTTCCATTTGCTGGTTGAATTCCAATTTGTTCTTTCTCCTTAACTGTCCTGTCATTGCCATTTGATATAATCTCTTCTTTCCCTAGAAATTGTTTCTAAGGATTTAATAGGAGCTGCAAGAGCACTACCACTTTAATCTGCAGAAATAATACATTTCAGTATTAAGTGACAAGGAGAGAAATTTCACGAGTACCTGCAATGAAAGATGAGAACACTAAGAAGCCAAACTTCATTTTTAGTAACAAGTGCCTAACTTGTGACCATATTGCCATGTTCATGAGACAGGAACATCCAACTTTTTCAAATCAGGAAATACCAGAAAAAAATCTTCTCCTGTTATGATTCCATCTTCAACCACATGGTCCCAATTTTGTTTGGGACCCCAGTCAAAGTTGTAGGTATGGACTTTCCTGACACTCGCTGCTGTTGTCTGACCCTCATAGCCTGCAGAAGGAATGGCTCATCCAACATCATAAAAACACCCATTGCGTTATGTACCGCTCCTCCAGTTCCTCCTTTGTCCTACTCTTAGCAAGGTAGTTCTCCTTTCTGCTTCCTTCAACTCTTTGCAGACCTGATTTAACGCACTAAAATGGCACAATAATTACCTCCTTCTCCATCGTTGTTCAGTTTTCTGATGTTTCAGTGTGTTAACCTGGCTCCTGGAGGAATCTAATGAATGCAAACCTGGCTCAAGGTAAGAGGCATGAACGTGTGGCCAGCAGTGTGGGAGAGTGGTGGGAGCAGGTGGGAGGGGTTTGTTCCTTACCCATCTGGAAATAGTGAGCTTGTACGTTGTCTCATTCAGTCTCAAGAAGCCGTACCCCAAAACAGACCAGACTGATTAATTGCTCTTTGTTTCTCTCCGCAGCTTCAAAGGGAACATCGATCTCTCAATATCTGAAATAACTCATTAATATTAACTGGTTGATATTCATAAAATGGCTCTCAGAAGAGGGTTATTAAATTCTGTTAGATACACGAAGACTGCAGCATGTACAAAAAATGTCCAGAACTTCACAGGATTTAGGGCGGTGAAATGTCTATGATCTGTTGTTTCACAGCATTGAGCTTTTGCAACACTTACATTTGCTCAGAGCACAGGTCCCAGAAGAAAGCTGTAATTTTCAGTTTCCCATCTGTTTTGGAGTCCAGTTCTTCTTGGTTTCACTGTTGTGGTCGTCAGGTTGAAGTACAGCTCTGTGTAGTTTAAACTGAGAAGGTTAATGCATCCAAGTGAAAAATCTGTTTACCTTGGAGTTTTTTAAATGTCATGCAGTCATTTCCATTGCTTGTGGCTTTCAAAGTTGTTATTTTTAATAGTAATAGCACTGTAGCATATAAGTGTCCCACTTTATAACAGAGACTCATTATCTTAAATGCTTACAACAGTGTCATCCATCAGTTGGGGAAATCAGAAATTTATCTGTAAAAAATAAAATAAAAATGGGTAGGGGTTTTATTGCTTTTATTGTTGCTATTTCCTTTTACTTTTGCTTCCGGATTTTGAGTTTCAGGGAAGTCATATTGCCAAGCAATTCTCTGCAACAATTACATCTAAGTTAAGGTCCAAGAAGGCATTTAGTCTCCTAAATAAAGTCGGAGTGAGAAGCCCAGGTGTTCATCTGGTTCTGTTCATTTCATTGAATTGAAAACTGAGTCTAAATTGCTTGTTCAGGCACTTGAGTCCAGAAGACGGGGGTTTAAATTTCATCATGAAAGCCGAGACTGAAAAATTTTGAATGTTCACTACAAAGTATTGTTGCACTATATAGAAATGCACTCAAAGGCTTAGAAAGGAAGTGCTGTTACTTAGATTTTCTTGGATGGATCCTCCTAAGAGCTTGGTATTCAAAAAAGCCAGGCTCTTCAAGATATTTCAGGGCCTCAGGGATCATCTCCACTTTTGCCTTACAAAGACGCTTCTCCGGACAAGTTGAAAAAACAAGAGTGATAGACATAAACCTAGTAATTCAAAAGATTTGAGAAGATTTTTCCATTCTGCTCCCATTGAGAGCAATGCCTGCCTTCCTGTGTTGATTATGAACAACAGGAGTCAGGCACTTGAAAGCCAAGATAGAAATAATTAGGTAGGTACTTTTCCTGTTAGCAAGAGATGGATTTTTCCTCCTCTTCCAGATAATTTTGAGCATTTTTGCTGTTGCCCTCTTCCCCCTGCAAGGCAAGAGACCTCACTCTGTGAAGTAATTCCTTTCACAAAGATCAGGCTATTTTCTGCCAAGCAGCCATGGTCTACAAGGAAGTCTTTTGACCTGTCAATCAGGTGCTTCCAGAAGGAGACAGCACAAAGTTTGGCACTTAATTGCAGGTTCAGACTCCCTTCCCTCCTACATGCTTGCTCAGGACCGGTGCTCTTCGGGTGTTCACGTTTTTAGAAATTCGTACCATCATCAAGGCTCATACAGAAACCCCAGTGACAGAAACTGTGACGGCTCAAACAAAAAATAAAAAGGAAGCCACAGCTTTTATTTTTTTTTAAGATGCAACTTCTTTTGTGTCTTTGATCCTTGTTCCCCATCTAATGAATTAAGCTGGTGAAAAGTGCTTATTAGTAGTAGTAAGAGGCTGGAAACTGCTCAGCTGACGCTGTGGTTTCACTTGACAGAAATAGTGTTCCACTGAAATCCATCATCCATTACAGCTAATTTTCAGCATAATACACTAGCATAAGTGAACAGGGTGGTAAAACTCATCCAAACAAAAGGGAAGACCCCTCTTGCAGTATCACAGACAGGGTTGGTACAATATATTTGCCTAAACAAAGGTGTCCTGAGCTATTTTAGGACATCTGTGGGACTTCCAGCTGTCTCCCCACATGGCACGGGTCTCTGCTCTCGCATTAGTGTGTGCAAACTGGCAGGTTAAAACCGTGCAGGGCAAAGGATCCCCAGAAAGATTTCCCGTCTGGATGGCAGGCGGTGTAACTAATGGATGGGACATCATTAAAGTCAGGATTAATTTGTTTAATTATCAGTGTCTAGTGCCACTTGCTACCCTGGGATGTTTCACCTGGGCTCCACCTTCCAACCCCAAATAGTGTCATGTCTACAGACCCAATGGGACATCCCAAAAACCCTGGTGTATCTCTGATGTTACCAAATCCCTATGTGCGTGATTCTGTGGGGGCTCAGTGCCCACTGGCAAATAAGCTGAATCACTCCGGGCTCTGCTTGTGGTATGGGATAAGGAATTGTCTGGATGGCCACACGCAAAGAGTTGTGGTCAACCGCTCAATGTCCGCGTGGCAGCCAGGGATGAGTGACGTTCCTCAGGGGGCGGTACTGGGACCAGTATGGTTTAACACCTTTGTTGGCGACATGGGTGGTGGGATTGAGTGCAGTCTTAGCAAGTTTGCTGATGACACCCAGCTGTGTGCAGTGGTCGACACACTGGAGGGAAGGGATGTCGTCCAGAGAGACCTGGACAGGCTTGAGAAGTGGGCCTGTGTGAAACTCATGACATTGAACGAGGCCAAGTGCAAGGTCCTGCACGTGTGTCAGGGTAATCCCAAGCACAGCTACAGGCTGGGAGGAGAATGGATTGAGAGCAGCCCTCAGAAGAAGGACTTGGAGGTGTTGGTGTATGAGAAGCTCAACATGAGCCAGCAATGTGTGCTGGGAGCCCAGAAATCCAACTGTATCCTGGGCTGCATCAAAAGAAGCATGGCCAGCAGATCCAGGGAGGTGATTCTGCCCCTTTGCCCTGCTCTTGTAAGAACCCCACCTGGAGTACCGCGTCCAGCTCTGGAACCCTCAGCACAGGAAAGAGGTGGACCTGCTAGAGCAAGTCCAGAGGAGGGCCACGAAGATGATCCGAGGGCTGGAGCCCCTCTGCTGTGAGGACAGGCTGAGAGAGCTGGGGCTGTTCAGCCCGGAGAAGAGAAGGCTCCAGGGAGACCTTGGAGCCCCTTCCAGTCCCTCAAGGGGCTCCAGGGAAGCTGGGGAGGGACTCTGGATCAGGGAGGGGAGCCATGGGATGAGGGGGAAGGGTTTTACACTGCAAGAGGGGAGATTTAGGTGAGATGTGAGGCAGAAATTCTTGGCTGTGAGGGTGGTGAGCCCCTGGCCCAGATTGCCCAGAGAAGCTGTGGCTGCCCCATCCCTGGAGGGGTTCAAGGCCAGGTTGGATGGGGCTTGGAGCAACCTGGTCTAGTCAGAGATGTACCTGCCCAGGGCAAGGGGGTTGGAACTAGATGACCTTTAAGGTCCCTTCCAACTCTAACCATTCTGTGATTCTATGATTCTATGATTGTCTGGATCTGTGCTGACTGTAATTGAAGCACAGATACCCCAGACACAAGAAGACATTTGCACTTGCATTTGTGTAAATGTAAAATTGAACCCTCTGTACAAAGACTACCTTTTGCCATCTTTCTCAGAAATGTTCTTGGAAGATATTTTGCGCAACACATTTTCTGTCGCTTTTGCAGCCAGGTCTCCTGCTTCTTGAAAATACACACAGAAGCGTCTCTGGTATTTAAGGCGGTGATTTCAGAGTCATTAGCACTCCAATTAAGTTACTTTGATTTGCTACAGATAAACTTCTGCATAGATGTAGCATTTCTGCATTTTGACGTAGCACAGCAAATCCAGAAATGACGGTTAACTTACTTCTATTTCTATTCTGGGCACTGTCTGAATTTTCCTGCTTAGCAGATCATGGCCAAGACTCATAGCAGTTAGCAAAATTGCAAAAATTGCACAGATAACAACACCCCAGTGCAATGCAATATGGAAGAAGCAGCAGAAACTTTCTGACACCTACCTATTTTATGCTTTAAATATCATCCTGCTCTGCCGAATCAGTGCTTTCTGCTTATCAGGATGATTTCTCAGAAGCAAAACATATTGTAAAAGTTTTCCAAATGTGCTGTTGTGAACCTGAGCAGGGGCCCTGAACTTTTCAAAGCTTACCAATCTCTTTGGGTTTAGGAAGGAGCAGCTATTTAGACCCATGGAAAGAACATGAAAAGGTGATTCAATTTTATGCTAAGAAAAAAACACAGAAAGTACACGAAATCCCAATTTACTAGCACTTCCAGATTTTCCAGAAGTTTCTTAGATTTAAATATCAATATAAGTTGCGTTACAAAGCCCTGCCAACATCATAAATATGTTTTTACCTTTAAAATACCATTAACTGGGAAATTGGTTGCTAATTTTTGCAGGTGTTTCACTGCTGATAAATGTGCATGTATATGTTTATAGACACATGTATGAAGGTGTTCAAATGCTGTATCCCATCTATACCATAGGGAATTAGACATTATCCATCCTGTAAGTAAGCCTTAGCCTCAGAGTTCAATATTCTGTTCCTATTGATCCAAATTTTCCCCATTTTCTGCCGTTGCTGGTTGAGGATTTTTCGTTGTGTGGAGATTCAGGAGTGTCAAATTTTATAAACCCATGTTGGATTCCTGCTGATTTTGAGAAGATCCAACTTCCTTGCCATAAGACGCTTGTGCGGAAAGCCTTCTCCACTCACTCCATCACCTATGGCTAATGACATGTGATGTCAGTTATGATCAGGCTGTTATAGGACACACAAAAAAGTAGCGATCTCATAAGAAATAATTTGATCATTCAAACTACAAATGAATGTATGGGTACATCCGCTCCCTATCCCACCCAACTTCTGCTAATCATTTAAATTGGAGAACACAGCAAAAATGTTAAAGTGGAAGTGGAAGAAGGAGTAGGCTTTCAATGGCTGAAATGCAAACATGAAATTATCTGGGATAATGCTGGGATACCCAGAACTCTGAAACTTGCTAGCCAATAGAAATGAAATAACTGAAAAGAGTGGAATTTCATTCTCTGAGTAGGTGGTGGTAAGTTCACCACTGACCTCAATAAATGTGGGGTAAGGCCAGGTAACTGGACAACAGAAGGCAATGCTATTTCCCACGTTCATAGAAAACATTTTTTTATAGGAATTGAAAAAAGAAACCAACAGGAATCCTTAAAATACAGGCAGATATGTATGTGATTTTCTACTTTCTTTTTTTTTTTTTTTTCCCTCTGGTGAAGGGATATTTGTTATGTAAAAAGTGCTGTTCTGTAGTGCTCAGTGTGTGGAAAGCTGAATGTGGAAATGATGAAGGAGAATTTTGGCTGCCTGGCCTTCCATGTGTGAAAAGACTTAAGAGGTTTGGATGTCATTTTGTTTTTCCTTTGCTGAGTGAGGAATGCGATCCAATCTCTTAGTGAGGCTTTTTCCGTTTTAGATTGGCTACGGAAAAAAATATCTTTTGAAGCATTTGAAATTGTTTTGCTTATGATTGTCCCATCAGTGAAGGGGATTTTGCACCCCTAAATAGGACTGGCAGACCACTCTAGAAGCCTTCCTGCTGCCATATGCGAATGTGTCAGGCTCTTAAAATGTGGGTTATGAGCACAAAAATAACAGCCTGCTATGTCTGTTATTCAGTGAGGTGGATCCTTAGAGTGGCAGAGGCTTGTGTTTCAATGCTGAGGCCTTAGCTGGTACAAGTAGGTCAGATCTTCATTTGATAAGTCTCTATAATATCCTACCCTGAGGAAGCTGCAAGTCTTTCTCTGACGCTGACTGTAAAACCTTTCTCCACCCTTAGTTTATAGCGTTCCCTGTGACTCCATCCTTCTTACGCTACTTTGCTGCCATGGTTAGCAACAGGGTAAAGTGTTCTTACATCAAGTCATGGAGCCACCCCTGTATTCCCATCCTCACACCACTTGTAGGATTATTAACCAGCACTGGGGACTAACATCACTCCCCCATCTTTCTAATTACCACTGAGGAAATTGCAGCCTAAGAAGGAGGTGTTTCTGAATTACACCACGTTTACTTTATGAAACATTGTAATGAGGACAAATATGAAGTTGAGGGCTAAGCCATGACTCTATCCTGCCCAGTCAACTCTCATCATTCTCAGTACTGTGGGATAAAACTGGAATCCAAAAAAAAAGAAATGTGCAATTGCCATTCATTTGGGTTTTTGACGTTTTTGTCCCTTATAAAATGCAAGACAGAACCAGGTTTGTTGGTTTAACAAGTATGAAGGCAACTTCTGGGTTTTCCATAACTTTGAAGTACTTTCAGCCCATAGTGTGGAAGTTGTAGTGTTTGTGGTGTAGCAGAGAGGAGTCTCTCTGAATGTGGCCAACAGACATCAGGTTATTCCAGTCTAAGTATTACATACTAGGATATGAAGTCTCAATGGTTATGATACATGACAAAGTATCTTAGCACCAATGCTGCACGGACTCTGTGTTTGTTTTATGTCTAGACAGCATGGTACCCGTGCTGACAAGTAGAGAAGAGATCTTTTATCCTGCAGGTAAGTCTCAGTCATGTAGCTCTTAACTTCATCTCCAAAAATACCTTCTTCTTCCACCCACTGGCTTCCTGGAGTTTTGTGTCATCAACAGACTTGCTCAGGGTACACTCTGCCCCATCATCCAGATTGTTAATGAAGATGTTAAACCGGACTGGACCCTGTACTGACCCCTGGGGTACACTGCTAGTCACTGGCCTCCAATTACACCTCATGCCACTGATGACAACTCTCTAGGCCTGGCCATTCAGCCAGATTTCAACTGACTTAATTGACTGCTTATCCAGCCCATACATCAACAGTTTTTCTATGATGAAATTATGGAAGACAGTGTCAAAGGTCTCACTGAAGTTTAGGTAGACAATATCCACAGCTCTCATCTCATCTATTATGCCAGTCTTTTAATTGTAGAAGTTTATTGGGCTGGCCAAACATGACTTTCCCTTGGTGAAGCCTTGCTGACTACTCCTGATGATGTTTTTGTCCTTAATGTGCCTGGAAACAGTTTTCAGAATTAGCTGCTGTGGTTCCCTGGGTCCTCTTTCTTGCCCTTCTCGAAGACAGGAATGACATTTGCTTTCCTTCTGTCTTTAGTCACTTCTCCCAGTCACCAAGATTGAGTGAAGATTTCTGAGAACGGCCTTACAATGATATCTGCCAATTCCCTCAGTACTCACAGATGCATCCTATCAAGGCTCATGGATTTATTTATGTCCAGCTTTTTAAGTATTCCCTGACCTGATCCTCCTCCACCAAAGGTACATCTCCCTTGTTCCAGCCTTTCACCTTGACATCTGTAACCTGGAATTCCTGAAGGCTTGTCTTACTAGTAAAGACTGAGTCAAAGAAGACATTCAGTACCTCAGCCTTTTCCATGTCTTGTGTCACTATTTCCCCCCCTACCTCATTGAGCAATTGCCCCACATTTTCCCGAGTCTTCCTTTTGTCATCTGTGTACTTCTAAAACCCCTTCCTGTTGCCTTTGACATCCTTGGCCAGATTCAGTTCCACTTGGGCTTTAGCTTTCCTTACTGCATCCCTGGACGCCCGGACAATGTTTCTGCGTTCCTTCCAGGTTACCCATCCTTGCTTCCAGTCTCTGTATGCATCCTTCTTGTGTTCGAGTTTGGTTAGGAGCTCTTTGTTCATTCACACAGTTCTCCTGGCATTTTTGCCTGACATCCTATTTGTTGGGATGGAACACCCTTGAGGGTCACCTCAGGATCTGCCCGTCCCCCTTGCTCCCTCTGTTAACAGCATCACGACATCTCAACCTGCTTCTGCCAGGTGCTTTGCGGCACGGTGAGGTTTCAGAGGCCAAGGCACAAAAGGCAGATTGACTTCCCTAAAATAGGAACAAGCAGCAGTCATCACATTCATAACTACATGGTTTGGAGGGGAATCAGGTCCCTACTGTTACAAACAGGGAAATGCCAGATTTCCTCGGCACCTTGTCTCAGACTTCTCACTGCAATGTCTAATGATTCATGGAGCTTTTGGAGGAAACCAAAATCTGAAAAATATTGCACTACGTCCTGGGCAAGTGACACATGCTCCTTGTGGTGGGACAGTGGGGAGCATATCAGATGGCCCTGTCCTGTCCAATGTACAAAGCAATTTTGGTTTAAGAACAGATAAGTTTAATACAGATAATACTTACAAGTTTTCTTCACCACTTACAGTAGTGTCTCTGTGCTGAGTACTCTGTACATCATTCATCTGTTTCATCTGCTTGTTCACACAAAACTACCTGTCTCACAGTATTTTAACTTTTTCTGGCTTCTGGTTGTGTCTGTTTATCTGTTTGCACGTCTCTTCATCCTGCCTCTACATCCTTCCCCTCCACAACCTTTTTTAAAAACAATAGTTAGTGTCAACTGAATTTGATAGATGCAGTCTCAAAGACACAGATTCCCTGGAGATTTTGCAGAAAAAGCTCCCCAAACAGAGGCAAGAAATCTTATTAATAACTCCTCTAATGTAAGGAAGAATAACTTTAGCCTTTATAAGCATTAGAGGATCCGCACAGGAAAAAGTCACTGTGAACCAGACTTCCTTAGTTTCACTGCTGCTTGAAGTACAGTGTTTCCAAATTACAACAGGGCCCCATTGTTAATCCCAGTCCCGGATGTCATCAACACACTCTCCCTGGACTAATTTTTCAACGCATTCCACCACCTCCTCATACATAATTTTCCTCTTAAAGACCTTATAAGTGCAGCAATTTAAGATCCAGCCCACTCCTCCTTCTTCTGATGAGGTTCTTTGGGCAAACTCTTCACACTTTAATGTTACAGTAGAGCCACTGAGAAACTTGAACTTCTGGAAATAACTTTGGCAGGCAATTGGCAGTTAATGGCCATTTGACTTCGTACCATAGAAACATATCCAAGAAAACAAGCACAATCTTATGGACATTTGTTTTTGCTACTATTGCCAGTTAAATCAAAAGGTTTTGTTGAGTAATTTCAGCTTTTCCTGCTTCTATCTGAATAATGTCTGGTTGGTTTTTTTTTCCTTTTTACCTTTTTTTTTTTCAATTACAGTATCTTTTTTTAAAAACATGTGGGAGTTAGTTTGAAGAGTTATTATTACTGTGTTCCTTCTTCAGGTCAAAACATTGAGAAAACAATGCTTAATTTGATAAAGAATAAATATTGTCAAGTAAAGCTTTCATATGATTATGTCATGAATGGGAATCTTTTACTGTAAGTCTCAGAAGGCAGCAAATGGTATGTCACGGAATCACAGAATCATGGAATTTCAGAGTTGGAAGGGACCTCTAGGATCATCTAGTCCAACTCCCCTGCTAAAGCAGGATTGCCCAGAGCACATCACTCAGGACTGCATCCAGACGGGGCTTGAAAGTCTCCAGAGAAGGGGACTCCACAACCTCCCTGGGCAGCCTGTCCCAGTGCTCTGGCACCCTCACTGTAAAGAAGATTTACCTCATATTCGATCAGAACCTCCTATGTTCCAGCTTGTGCCCATTACCCCTCGTCCTGTCACTGGGAACCACTGAAAAGGGCCTGGCTCCATCCTCCTTCAACCCACCCTTGAGATACTTGTAAACATTCATAAGGTCTCCCCTCAGCCTTCTCTTCTCCAGGCTAAAGAGTCCCAGCTCTCTCAGCCTTTCCTCATAAGGGAGATGCTCCAATCCCTTAATCATCTTAGTTGCCCTTCGCTGGACTCTCTCCAGTAGTTCCCTGTCTCTGTTGAACTGGGGAGCCCAGGACTGGACACACTATTCCAGTTGTGGCCTCACCAGTGCAGAGTAGAGGCGGAGAATGACCTCCCTTGACCTGCTGGCCACACTCTTCCTTCCATCCCTATATGGCCTAACCTTACACAAATTTACACATTTCTCTTTGTAGCTCTAGTTATCTTTGGGAGAAGTGTCATGAAATGAGCATGGCACTTTCTCGGTAGTAAGGAAATGCAGTTTCTAGTTCTTATATGAAGAACTTTATGAATAAAATTAGGTACAGACTCTTTGGTCAGCTGTTTCTTCTGGAGAAAGCCTCTCTGTTAGTAGGTTTGTGAAGGACCTCTCTCAATAAGATCATGAACTTGTTACTTTACAGCGGTTCTTGTGATGTGACTAGCAGCACATTCTTTAGATCTCTGTTCCATTGAGGTCAGGAGAGACAGAGCTGGTGCCAAAGGCTAGAAAGGAGAAGGTCACCAGAAGGACATCTTTCCTACTGCCACAGGGCTGTCTTGCCCACACATCCCACATCCTTCTCATCTTCATGGCTTAACTTTGCAGAGCTGCCCAGTTTAGAAAGGATTTCCACATTCATTACCACGTTCTTCTCCGCTGCTGGACACGAAAAGTATATCTTAGAGCAGTAGGAGGGGAAAGATCAATCCTGATTTCTCCAATGCCCACCACTTCCTGAGACATTCTCTAATATTTGTCAGCTGGCATTGTATGTCTATCAGATTGAGTGAAATTTTGCCTTCAGTATGGTTTTATTGCCATCAGGTACAGGGCAATTCGAGGGAAGAAAATGGGATAGCCCATATAGATGGGAAGTATGGATTTATGGTGAGAGCTATGGGCATCTTGGCCACCTCATGAACATTGATTAGTTCAATACATGCTACCAGATCATATATTATCTCATAGTACCGCATCTCTCACTTCCTAGACATCCCATGCACAGTTTACGGTGCAATATGGTGCAGATGATCATAATAATGTCTTCAATTTCTGATGTCTGCAGAGGGGGGAGGTAATTTCTTTAATCCAAATTTAGCCATTTACAGTGTAGAGATTTACATCTGAACTCATCTTCCCAGGCTCCCTTCTTATTTGATAGTAAAGGGAGTTTTAGCTCAATTCACTTGAACTACTAAACTTCAGTTTGAGACAGATTACATCCTAGGTCCCACTGACTTCACTGGCTGGATCATCACTGTTGTCCATTTGATGACTGAATGACCATCTGAGATGAAGATGTCAGAGGAATTGGTGCTTCGTTTCTGCAACATATGCTTAACTACTAAACAGCTGGAGCAGTAGGTAGAAAACCTCACCCAAATTCTTTAGATAAAGGAGTCTCTGATTTTTTCCTCTTTTTTCTCCTTCTCACTCTCTCTCTTTTTTCCCCTTCAGCATTGAATTTATTCTGCTAAAATAATTGCTGGTGTCATTTAATTAATTGCAATCCTCCTTTCCAAGAGAAATTGAAGTTTGATCGTATGAAAATGAGATGTTTGTTCCCTTCTGTAGTAATCACATTTTTTTGTTCCGTAACAGAATCTAAGTAATGATATGTACTCTTTTTCCTTTAGCTGTCTATTCATTAATTAATGTCTTTTCCCTTTTCAATAATAGCATTATGTTTTTGGAATGGTTACTATTCTTCTTGATATGTTCAGCCTGTGAAACCCACTGTGAACAAACTTCTCAACAATTAAAGACTAATTAGCTATAAAATGAGAAGAAACCTCAAAAGACAACCAGAATTTGAATGAACATTCAGACATTTTAATTACTCATTGCCTTCCTTGTTTATGAACTTTGTTGAGAGATGGGAGTACGCAGAGATGAATGGCTTTCAGGCAGGACTAAAAAAGTACCAAAAATTTCAAGGAAGAGCCTGAAAACCTGACCTAGACTTTCCGTGCTGATAGATCAAAGGCTTCTGGATAAGCATCTGGATTCTTGGGTTTTTCCGTCTGAGTCAAACTCTCCTTCTAGTCCTTTTGAGATTCTCCTGTGACTTGTAACAATGTCTGTGTAAAACTCAGCTTCATTTCCTCCTCTCTCGCTTTCCTCCCCCACTGAATAAATGCAAAGAAAAAGAGGCCTACGGATCCAACTGCACCTATTTTCAGCTTGGATCAGTGCCGGGGAACTCATCACAACTGGAGCTTGGCAAAAGAGCTCCTAGCTGGCGGACCAAGCATTTGGCAACTAATGCAGCAAGTGAATGGCTATGGCTGCCAGCTTTCCTTGGATGGCTGAACCAGCCAACAGTATAATGTGAACATGGGAAGCAGAAGGTCAGCCCACTTTGGACTGCTATTCCCTTGGAGGACAGCCTATGACCTCGATGATTTGTCAGCCTAAGAGGCTTCACCCATTGCCACTTGACTTTAGAGGTGCCGACATTAGCTTAGAGGGGAAAAATGACTTGAGGAAATAGGACAGTATGAGCAACATGTATCAGATGACAAGAAAAATAATACAGAAATCTGAAAAATGTTAAGGACATTAGCTTATTAATGGCACAGTTATTACAGCACTAAGCAAGCACCCTTTCTGACCTCCATCTCTGATGGCTGCATCCCAAACTGATGAGGAGAGAGCCTGGATTAAGTCAGCAAAATAATTGATTCCGTGCGGGGAAACAAAACAGTTCAACTTTTTACTTACGTATGAGACCTTGAGAAGAGAAAGGGCACGCATTCATGCCAACATACCCGGTACCATGGCACACCATGCCAAGATAACAGGCTCTGTACAAGGAGAAGCATTTGTATTCCTGATAAACAAAAGCTTACACATCCACTTGGAGACAATACCAGCAGCCAACAGAAGAACTGCCAAGAATAGCATCCGACCATAGACAGTCAGGATTCTTCTCCTAGAATGACACCTAATCAATTACTTTTAATTATACAACATTTTGTTCTGTGGCAACATCTATGAGTTTTTGCTCTTATTAATTTTAAATGTGTCTGTCCATCTTTTCATGACATTCAAAATATTATGAACTCTTTGGTGATGTGTGGAGTCTTCTGGGAAGCTTGGGAGTTGCCTAAATATAGGCAAAAAATCCTTGCTGCAAATAAAACTAGATGCACTGATGAATCTTCAACTGATACTTGAACTTACATCTGTTCTTCTCACTGTTGTCATTCCTGTATATCTTTTTTCTTGCAGATCAGAAGCAAAAAATACTGGAGAGTATGGAAAGCATGGAGAAATGCATCTCCTTTAATTCTTGCCTAGGCAGTAACTGAAGGGAGATTTGGAAATGGACGCTTGGGTGTTAAGCTTACATCAACCTTGTAAATTTGTTAAAAGAATGAAAGTGCCTTGACTTAGATGCAAGGCTAATTAGGTAATAACTATAAAATTAACCTTATTAAGGTTTCCTTAGGTATGGTACTTCTTTGAGCTTTCTGTGCTGCTACATTATCTCTTTGATACAAGCTATTACAGTGCCTTGTGTTACAGATCAAGCTACCTGAGGCACTTAGTGAAGATGATTTAATTGCCTGGAAATCACTGAATTTTCTAAATCATGAGGTAGCGTCAGCAACATGTTTTCTCTCCAGCCTATATTGTACATCTAGTAACACCCTCTGGGAATGAAATTCAGTCAAGTCTTCTCTTGCTATTTGTCCTGCTGTTGTCTCATTCAGGTTGGGATTTGCAGCTTCTCTGCAAATGAAGCAGTGTAAGATCTGGTCTGTGCATCCATAGGAACTCTCCAGAACAAAGTTGGAGTGCAAAACTGGGAATAGGACTGCCATCAGATAAACACACTGTAGCAGAGGCACCAGTGGTCTTCCACCACCTCAGCAGGGGAGCAGCTTTCATGGGATGCTGAGTGAAGAATGAGTGAGGTTTTCTAGAGGTCTGGTGGAGCATGAAACTCTTCCCTCTTCCAGAACATCCCCTGGAGCCAAGGCTGTAGGTCATCCTTCATGTCAAGGCCACTCATCAGGGCTTTAGAATAGTTCTCTCCAGATGCCTCCAACAGTTTCCTGACCTCAGCGCCTTTTTATAAGGAACATGAAGCAATTTGGCCTGTTTTTCGCCTAAGCATCTGGTCCTGTATTACATTCCAAACTCCAAAGTCTGGTTAACAGGACTTAGGGGAACGACTGCTCCATGGGAGTGACTAAGATGCACCACTGCATATACTTACTAGGATATAGAGATGCTGAGAAGGGCTAGAAAAAGGGGAAGAGACTTCATCGAACATCTCCACCTTTCCATACAGCTCCCCGGGATGTGCTACACCAGGTCTCTAGGAACACACACCTTCAAGGGCACAGAGCAGCTCTAACAGTGCTGCAAAACCAGAGTGACAATATTGAAATTGAACGTTCAGTGAGAATCAACAGACTGACTCACTGTTTCCTCAGACATCACAGAGGTCTTAATTTGTAGCTGTACCTACAAAATGCTCTCCTGAATACACAACCCGTTCCTCATTTCTTTCGGCAGCATGAGTCTAATTACCTTCTTCTCAGCCACTAATTTAAGGTTATCATTAGTGCAACAGACTCCAAGTTTGCTTTGAGGCAGGGAAGCTGATGAGTAATTACACACTTCAGTTCATCTTTAGAGAGGAAAAAAAAATGATTGCTTGAGGAAAGTGTCTGTGCAACGGTTTGGTTTGTTAAACACATGCTTCAGCTCACCTGGTGAGAAAACTGTACTGGGGGAACAATCTCAGCTGCGTCCCACCAAACCAGTAACATGGGTATTTCACTCCAATTAGCTGTGGTCTGAGACTTCAGTTTTGTTTATTAATTATGAATTTTATGTGCGTCTCCAAGATTGGTAGTTTAGGAACGGTAACGGATAATGCAAGGACAGAGAAATAGCCCTCTGGTTTATTATCCTCTTTTGAAATTGTTGATATCAGTTACTTTAGAGGATGATGCTAGAAATCCTTTAGTTTAACAGCATCCTGCAATTTTAGTGAACAGCCTGTTTTGGAGAAAAACACTTTCCTATTTCCACTCTTTTGACAGAGGAAAGCTATAATACATAATACTTAATAATACATCTTGAGGAATAGGGATTTACTTGGCCTTCAAAACCAGTTTGTTTTTAATTTATTGTTTGAACTTGACACCTCTCCTCTGTGGACTCAGTCATCTTCTGCTTCATACTATAGTAGTAATCTACAGTTTATTTTAACATTAAACTGCATTTTCCCAGAGAATCCACAAGTTAACTATTCACTGTGGGCATTTTATTTTTTCTCATTTCTCGTTTTGCTCCTTATTCTGCACTTGTTTCCCTTAACCGCTTTTCTTTTTCTCTCCCTGCACACTCCAACTTGTGTATCTCTTGGCTTAAGCAAAAAATAAAATACATTAGTTCAGTGAGAGAGGAAGTTTTTGTGATGCTAATCTCCTAATGACCAGCATGTCATGATGCCAAATCTAAGCAGTAGTGGTGATATTTCAAATAAAATTTAGCTCACAGATCAAGACTTAAGTTTGATGTCTATGTTAGTGCTAGATGTCCCAGCTTTCACTGCAATAAATGCAGAGCTAGTCAACACAGTCAACGGAATCATAGAATGGGACAGGTTGGAAAGGACCTTGAAGATCATCTAGTTCCAACCCCCAGTGCAGACAGCAATGCAGTTCTTCCTAAAGAAGACAACTATAGGGGTATTCAGTTGACCATATCTAGACATCTAGTGTCCATATGAGATGCCCTAGGGAATCTAATTTGTCTTCCAACTGGCACTGCGGGAAAGCGTGGGTCTCACTTAGCTCACGTATAAAATTTGGCAGCCCTGTGTGCATATTGCACATATCCTGAGATGTTTCAAATACTCTTAGACTTCTAAATTTAGGAAAGTGACTCTCACTTCCACTGTTGCATCTTGTTGAATCACCCTTTAAACGCTGTTAACTCAACTTTCCACTGAAGATAGTGTGAACTTGTGCTCCTAACTCACATGCAGACCTCTCCATGTACCCATCTCCATTTAGGTATCTTCCTTTGCAAGTCGTATGCTGCTCCCTAAGCCAAAAGGCAAACATTCCTTCTGTCCTGAAGTGGTGGTTCCCAAATGTGTAACATTGCAAAACAGGAATGGATAAACTCAAGAGCTAGAAGTTTCCCCTCTTTTGGGTAAAGAAATCTGGACACTCATTGACGCAAAGCCCGAGATGCGTATTGGGTCTGATCTCTGCTCCAAAAAAGGCTGTGTATGTGTGAGACATGTCACCTTTGCCATATATGTAGAAGAGGTGTAATTATTTGATATTCCTACCATAAACGGCTATTCTGTAGTTGTTTCAGGGCTGTCTACGGGCCAAGAAATTTTGGGATCCCAAATCTGTCTGCATTCCTGCAAGTAGATATGACCTTAGTTCTGCTTCTTCCATTGGGAATTGTCCAGACAAATCATTTTGTTTTTTGGAATAAGGGTTGTCTCTAACATTTTATTTGTAAAGCACCCAGCATATTGGGCTCTGATCTTGGCTGGGGAGTTTAATTGTGGTTTCGTTGAAGTCATCACTATTATTTCATAAACTAAAATATCTGTAGTGGAAAACAGAGGAATTATGATACATCATTTCTAGCTCTTACTTTCATGACTCTTTCTCTCATGGATATTTACGTGTATCTATAAATAAATAAATAAGTATCTGTGTTCTTCTACGTATTGCATTTATTCCTTTTCAATATGAGCACTAAACCAGAGAAAATTTGGAAGAGAAGCAATTAGACTCCTATTAACAGAAATAGAGTAGGATTTTTTGAATTATCCTTTTTTGTAGTGGAAAAGGAGAAGTAAGTAGGGATGATTCAATTACATACTCCAAATGGCAACGTTATATTAAAAAAAAAGAGGGAGGACACACAACCATGACTGAGACTATTTGTTAAAGTCTGCAGTTCTATACCTTCTTCCTTAATCGTTTTTTGAGTGTTAAACTTTGTAGACATGCAAACACTGAACCTGCTGCATGAGATTTTAACGACTGTATTTATTTTTTTGGGGGGTATTAAATTAAAGATTCACTATCAGCTCCACTCTTCATTATGCAGGATTAGTTCGGTATTTGGGTAATAGCAAGTATGTCATAGATCAAATAGTATTTGGGCATAATCGCTTCCAAATAAGCTTCCTGGGAGCATGCCAAAAAAAGTGCAAGAAAAGCCAGACAATAGAACACAGATTAACTAGCCCTTATGCATTTTACTATTCTCCAGATGATTATTTAATTATTCAACAAATTTTGCATGCAAACTGCAGGAGCAGGCCAGAGCGAAGGGTCTAGGAATCAGAACATTTCTGCTGAGAGTCCTAATCTCTTGGATATTGTGCACTTCTCCTTCCTTGCTCACCTTCTAGACCTAGGAAAATCCTGTGTGCCTTTACAGTCAAAGGCACAGCTTCAGCAAGGTGATGTGTGACTTGTAGCTGTAAAACCCTCTCGGGCAAAGAAGGGCACCTAGAAAATATTAAGTAGTAGCAGAGTGAATTAAGTACTTACTATTGATCTGAATCCTCTTTTGGGTACTTATACGAGCATTTTCCTAATGCTTTTCTTAATAGCTTCCTGGGAAAACGAGGTAGGTGTCTACAAACACTACATCTTTCTGCAGATCTGCACCTGTCCTCTCCCTTTCCCAGTTGATCCCACAGGCTAGTTTAGGTCAGCACCCAACTGGGAGGTAAAGAGAGCCACTTATTCACACCGTATTAGACAATTGATGTAATCAGTGATGACCCACAAACCCTTCAGATACCATGCTCTCTGATGCACACAGCTCTGAAGAGATCTGAGAAATGAACCTTAATCACTTAGCGCAGACCCAAAATTCCAAGACTGCCTTTTCCTTCTCCCAAGGGAGAGGGTAGAAATGGTGCTTTATTTTTCACTCTGTTGTTTTGTGCTTATTTTTAGAAGGGAAGATGCTATTTCAGATAAGTTTAATGACACAAAATACCTGATTACCTGCAATTCCCTCTATCCCCTGATAACTACTCTCCAGATTTCTTATACTGTTTTCTGTAACAATTCTCCAGAACAAAAACGGCCACTGCAGGTTGGATTTATTATTAAAACAGAAGAGCAAAGGATGACTGAAAGTCTTCTCCATCACTTACTGCTGCCATGAAAACCTATATAAGGACCAGAGAATTTTAGCATGGCACAGGCACCAGCTTTTTATGATGGAGACGTGGACCTCTCATAGTGTGCCTTTTATCAAGTATTTAAGATATTGACACATTAACACCCCCCCCCCCCCCCCCCAAAAAAAACCTCCAAAAACCCAAAACCCAAAGTCAACAACTGTATATCAAGCCTGTTATTAAATCTTGCAGTTGTTAGCTTCCTCTGTCACTCCCCGGTAAATTTATATCAGAATTTGTACCAGAAGAGGACTTCCATTTTTTAGCATGCTGGAACAAATGGAGAGCTACATGGTTGTCAAGGAGGGAAAAAAAAAGAGAGTTCTCTTTCAGGTCGGTTGTCGTTAGAAATCATTGCCAGCTGAAGGCTTTTTCCATGGCACAAGTGGAGAGTGACCACAGACGTGTTTCTAGTTCTCAGGTGATCTCCATATAACATTTATCATGAAGTTAGGTCAGGCCAACTTGCAGGCCAGCCCAAGGAAGACCACTCAGCAGTTGAAGCTGACCTCTTGAAATTAAACCTTGGCACTGCTCACCCCCATTGCATGTGAAGCTTTCTCTTCTGGGCTTTCCAAAAATGTGTTCTCCATACATAGTTTGTTCTCTGCTTGTGCAGTGGGGAAGACAGGCTAATGCGTTAGCAGTAAGGCTGGAGTGTGGGAGATCTGCATACCTCTTCCCAGTTTCTCCTCAGACGCATCATGTGACTCTGCCAACTCACTTTGGGTGGGATTCGTCTCGCCCAACTTCGTACGTCTGCGATGCAGACGTCTACAGCTTCACTAGTCGCCCTTGGCTGCTTCCACAGTCGATGGAGACGAATCACATTTTTGAAGTATGGTTCATCTGGCTTGTTTTTGCCATCTACTTTAGGATGATGCCTACATTTGGCCAGATAAATTCCACTGCTAAGTCTCAGCTCAACTCTTCATAGCGTCCCTTCAGAGTGTTAAGGGACACTATGAAAGCTTGGATACTGTATAAGGTGCCATGTGTAGGTAGGACCACATCCCAAAATCTATTGCTTTAGTTCCTAAACTTGCAATGATATGCACTGTAGTAATATGTTATGTACACCCTGGGATAATTGTCCCATTGAACTCTGGCAATTATGAAGTTCCTAGACAGAGGCACTGAAATCTGGAAAAATCAGAGTACTGGTGGCCAGCTGGCAGCTCTTGAGTTTCACTGGTAGCATAAGAGGTTCGAATCCGGTAATAGCTAGGGCCCAGCTGGCACAGGGTACACAAATCCCTGGTTGTGGGGGAAAGAAGCCAGCAAAAGCTGTCATCACTGGACCATCCTGGAACCTAGTTTCACACCTCACCTTGCTCCACTCCACAAAACACTGGTGGAGACCTGGAGAAGCATGGCCATCTCCCACCTGTGAACCACTATAAGTGGTTCCCCTCACTTCAGCTCTCCAGGGTGTGTGGCACAGGTTGAGTGGTTCTTGGCAAATACAGCCTTTAGGCTTGTACTGTAGGTTTGGCTTTGTACCCAGACCAGCCAGGATCAGGGGAAGGTCAGAAAGGACACCTACATCCCTTCCACCCTCATCCATTCTGAGCACTTCTGGAAAGCCCTGAAGATAGTCCAACATGTACATTTTCAAAAGAAAGTTGCCAAGCCAAACAAAACACTCATACCCACATAAATTAATTCCACATGTTTTTTGGAGTGTTACTTTAGGATGCATCCACAGATGGTGTAAATCAGAAGAATACTGCTGATTTTGAAGGAAAAGCATCAGCTGACCTCTGTGAAGGAAATGCCGGATCTACTTGTTGCAGCATAGTTGGCAGAATTCATTTTGCACCAAAACTTTTTACTTTTTTTTTTCCTAAGAGAGAAGAGAAAAAAGATCTATATAAATAACTATACTGTACTGCTCTGTCTAAAAGGTCAAGGAACATTTTACAAGCTGGACTCCTAGCCAGAATTTGTGACCTGTGTTTTTCAAATGCATCTGCAGATGGGAGCCCTTTATGCAGTAGTTAAAAAATGTGGGAAAATAATAAAATGAGGAATGTCTCAGCTTGGGGAAGAAAAAAAAAAAAAGGCAATCCAAAACCTCTAGTTTGTACTCCTGTTTTTTAATGAATTAAGTACAGGGGAAGCATTCTTTAATTTGTGTGTGTTTGGAAGGGAGGGGGAAGGCTCTAAAGCTACTGGAATGATTTGAGCATTTAATTAAAAGCAGTTGAAAATAATAAAATTTAAAATAAGGTTAAAAAAAAGCCAGGTAGGTCCAAATACTCTCACTGTTGTTACATTTTACACCAATCTTTTTCTGCTTGGGATGCAGGATGACCTCTAAACTCTTTTGTGGCCATGACCAGGTTCAGAGTGAAGTTAACAGAAAGACACCCCTCTGGAATGAACATCGTATGAAGAACTTCTCCTCTGGAGCCTGACTTTATTCTTTATGGAGATGGGAAGAATGCACAGATTTGGATGGGTCAGGTCTTTCAGTGTGAGATTGCAGAAGATGGCTTGTGTCACCTGACAATGATTTTGGAGGAGCTGTCTTCCCAGGAAGCCCATATCATAGAATCATAGAATCATAGGGTTGGAAGGGACCTCTGGAGATCATCTAGTCCAACCCCCCTGCCAGAGCAGGGTCACCTTAGAGCAGGTTACACAGGAACGCGTCCAGGCGGGTTTTGAATGTCTCCAGAGACGGAGACTCCACCACCTCTCTGGGCAGCCTGTTCCAGTGCTCTGCCACCCTCAAAGTAAAGAAGTTCCTCCTCGTGTTTAGGTGGAACTTCCTATGCTCAAGTTTGTGCCCATTACCTCTTGTCCTGTCACTGGGCACCACTGAAAAGAGCCTGGCCCCATCCTCCTGACACCCACCCTTTAAGTATTTGTAAGCATTAATAAGGTCACTCTTCAGCCGTCTTTTTTCCAGACTAAACAGACCCGATTCCCTCAGTCTTTCCTCACAAGAGAGGTGTTCCAGTCCCCTAATCATCTTGGTAGCCCTATGCTGCACCCTCTCCAGCAGTTCCCTGTCCTTCTTGAGCTGGGGAGCCCAGAACTGGACACAGTACTCGAGGTGTGGCCTCACCAAGGCAGAGTAGAGGGGGAGGATGACCTCCCTCCACCTGCTGGCCACACTCTTCTTGATGCACCCAAGGATGCCCTTGGCCTTCTTGGCCACAAGGGCCCATTGCTGGCTCATGGTCATCCCGTTGTCCACCAGGACTCCCAGGTCTCTTTCCAGAGAGCTGCTCTCCAGCAGGTCAGCCCCCAACCTGTCCTGGTGCATGGGGTTATTCCTCCCCAGGTGCAGCACCCTATATAAATAATAATAATAATTATAAATAACTTGATTTGTGTCAGGGAGACCAAGAGCAGAAACTGGTGCAATATGTCCACAAAAACAATCAGTCTGCCATATGAAAACACTGCATTTTTTTATCCAAGATTCCCTTTATCTTTAGATCTTTTTCTCCCCTACCAGTGATCTGGAGCAGATGTATAAAGAGTCTCTGTGTGTGTAGTGTTTGCGTAGTGTGATTCTTTTCAAGGCCAGGGGCTTCCAACAATCAAGGTTTTGGACACTTCCACAAATGCAGGTCATGTCCATCCTGTCTAACAGCCAGCAAACTATTTCTCCCATGAATATTTCCAATTAATTTTTTAGGACCATATTGTATTTTATTAATTTGTTTTTAAACAAAATGTTTGATAATTTCACAGATATGATGTCTCCTCACCCTATCTTTTTAATGTAAGGAGAAAGCCATATGTGCCCTGTCCAGCTTCTCTGTACAATTTATGATCTCTCAGATCTCTATTATAACCCATTTCAATTGTATTTGCCCACACTGAAATGCTGTTGGCAGTTTAGTCTTTGAATGAAAACTGTCCCATCTCTCTCGTCACCTTTTTCTTCCTGAACACTTCATATAATTAGAGGACATTTAGAACTCGTCCTTAGTCACTGATACTCTGGAAATGTACTTGTCTACCCCAGCTAAGAAAGACTCCTCTTTTCTTCATTAGAATGCTCCTAATTTATGAAAGCCAAACATCTGTTGTCACGTGCAAGAATGACAGTGGTGTTCATGCTTTGGAGGCATGGTGCTAATCTGAATGTTTTCTCCTCGTGACCATACCTTCTTCCTCACTCTCATATTTTCCATGAGTACAACTGATCTATGTCACTCCAATATTTTGTCCTTGGGGACTTCAATTCTTTTTTTTCCTCCTGGCAGCTGGGTATCAGGCCTACCTAGACCATAAAAATTGCTACCAATCGCCATGATTTCTGGATAGGATGGGCTTAACTGATCTGCCTGATCCAGTGATATCCAGCCCACAGGTCAGTGAAATGTTTTTAGATGAGTTTTTATTGACTGGAATGAAATACATGACCGTATTTTCTCTTGAGGAGGCAGAGTGCTTCCTTCACAATTTGTATTTTTAGAATTGGGCAGGAATGCTGCAGTCCTGCAAAAATTTTTTGACGTTTAAAAGAATAAATCTTTGCTGTGAAGTGGGAGTAAACGAAAACCGTGCGAGTTTTTTAATGGAAAGAAAATGGAACTCAGAATAAAATGCTGAGACTTCCCCAGTTGCCATGGTGACTGGAGTACTCAGTCAGAAGGTTTCATAATTTTGCAGTGTGTAAGCTTTTCCTTAGTTATAGTCACAAACACATTTTACAGTGGAACTGCAATCCCTGACATAGAGATTTTAAGTTTATTGACAATGTGCTTGCATTTTATGGCCTCTTAGAAGTAGCCCCTATATCTCAACAGCTTCACAGAAAAGCCTCCAAGTTAAGTCTAGCTCTTGCTAAACTGCTTTCCTCAATCTGAGAAAACACGGGATCTGCTTTCAGTCTCTTCTACTGAAAGTATTCTATCTTATTGAAAGGACAAAATTATTTGAGCAAGGATTTATAATTTATTTGCCTACAAACTTGTAGAATGTTCTTGCCATCAACTTACAATCATCTCTCTAAGGCTTTGATTTCATCATGCAACCTAGAAGTAAGGTATCATTAGCAATTAAAGTTTAGAAGCCTTAAATAATTAATTTATTTTCAACAAAGCCCCCTTCCAAAGCAAACAAAACAAATATAAAAAAAGAAGCTTCTGTTCAAAAGTTCTCTCGATCTGGAAATATTCTTACTGAAGGCAGAGCTTCTAATGAAGTGAAGATATGGAATGAGCCATACAGTCATACCTTTTTTGATAGTATTATTGTTGTATTGTACCAAATCCAGAAGCCAGAGCCCTGAAATTAATATGTGTAGAAAGCAAAGTCAATGTTGAAGGACTACTTAGTATTCCTTAAGGCTCACTGGGGCAATTTCATGTCCTGTGATTGCTTCTGGGCACAAATCAAAATTTAACGAGGTGCAAGGCTGAAAAGAAGGAGTAAATTGAGGTGACATGTACAATACTGGGATTTTTTACTGCTGTTTGGAAAATTAGTTGGGTAGTAAAACTTTGAGCTATTTCATAAACGTGTCATGGCAAGATAACATCTTTAGAGCAACAATCACTCTGCAAGCACATCAAAATGAAATTTTCAAAAAGGAGTCCTTTTCCCTTCCAGACAAACTGCAAAGAGCCAAGATTTCCACTCAGGCCAGCAACAAAACATGCAGTTGACTAGTCACTTTGGCCTGAATTTCATAGTCCTGTTGAGCTGTTTAGTGTCTGAGGAGGAAATAGGGTGGCAGCTGTGGTAAAAAAAGGCAGGGTAGTGTATGAAAGTAAAACTTGCCCTAAAGGCTTGAAAACCCTGGATTTCATTCATGGTTTCCCTTGATAGGGTCACTTCCTTTTTTCCAACTTCCCTATCTTTGAAATATTACGATAACCTGATCCCTGTAAAATTTCCCATTCTCATTAAAAATGCAGATTAAAAGCTTAAATACAGCTTGAACTCTTTTAGGGTTGACCTTTTTGACTTTCTGAAAGTTAACCAAAACCTAGGAGATGGTGTTCTGGTTTCTTTCTTCCTGAATCCTGGAAAGACATCATCTCTAAACTCTGAAATTAATGAACCTACTTTCCTGAATATGCATTTGAGATCAAATTTGAGATCCTTTGCAGTTGATAAAAATTGTCAGATAAACTTAGTCTCCAACGCAGAATCTATTCTCTAAATAAACAAGAGAGGCCATAGAGTGACAGACACAAAAGAAGCCAAAACACTTGGCCAGAATTGTAGAGGAAATCTGCAGTGAGATCCAAGTCGTTTCTGTCTCCATATTCTTGGGCATCTCTATATTCTTCTCTCTTTAGGAGAGCTGTAAATATATATATAATATATATATGTAAAATCTGTTATCTACAAGTGTATACAAAGAAAGAAAGCATCTGCACACAAGGGCTTGAGATCATCAAGCCTTTCAACTCATACTCTTGACCAAAAATGTTCAGTTCCCCAAAACATTAACCTTAGATTTTCTCTTGAGGTGGAGCCTGTTGGGTATGTAGCAGGTGGGAACCATTTTGCTCGTTATGTTATTCTGAAGTTCAACGAGCCAACATTTTGGCTGAACACCACAAGGAATTTCTCAGGAAAATTCTCTACAGAAGATCCCAAAGAGTACATTGCTTATTGATAGGATGATGCTTTTAGTCATATGGTTTAGTTTTAGGTAGTCCTGTGAGGAGCAGGGAGCTGGACTTGATGATCCTTATGGGTCCCTTCCAATTTGAGATATTCTATGATTCTATATACTTTCATAGACTTTGTTGGATTGACACCACAATATAGCTTTACTCTTCAACATTATCTGTTGCCATGGAAATTGAATTCCAAAAATTCACCTCATGACGTCATTCCACAGCACATAATTTCACCAGTCTCTTGAGACTCATGAATGACTTGATTAAACCTTACGAGAACATCTCACCAACACAACAGCTTGAAGCAGATGTGTCCTTTCCTTCTCTTGTAAACAAAATACAAGCAGTGCCGGCGTTCTGTGGGCGATAGGTATGCTTGTCATTGCGGTCATTTACATTTAGATGCACAGGTAATTACAGCCCAGGGTGCAGTTATCAGAGAGATGGCATAGGCACGCCTGTGGTCTCTTTATTGCTGGGGAATGGTCAGACAAATATGGTATTTCATTTGTGTGAGTTATTTAGCGGGGAGATTTTGGCCTGTGATCCGTCTCCATTTGTAGCCATAAAGCATCTCAGGGAAAGGGGGCTATTAAGGAGCATCGCTGGCAGCTATGTGCTTGCTAATGAGGGAATCTTTATGGAGCTCCCCGCTGAGTGAAAGGGAAAAGGCTGGGTTTTATTTCTTTGTGTAGCCTGCGTTTGGCAGCTAGAGATGAAATTATGACAGTGAGGCAGAAAGATTAGGCATCGTCAGCAAATTGGACGCTGCAGAACATAGAGAGCCAGGAATTTGATGGGAGAGGGAGGGAAAGTGGGGGAAAACAGGGATTCTGGGGAGAGGTGAGCCTCATTTCTCCCCAAAAGTTATCAGCAAATCCATGTTTCATTTTTTTACTCTGCCCTGGAGATTACACCCTGAAGACCTAAAAACAGTGAGAAAGAAGTTACAATAGTTACAATATTGTAACTAATAGCTAAAGAAGTTACATTATCTAAGTGTTAGTTAGGGAAAGGCTAGGGGGTGGATAGAAGTAATTTAGATACAGCTGGATTATTTTATTATAACAGTCAATTGGTTGAGGGGAAGAAAAGTATTTTGGCTGAAGCTTTCAATTTTGACATTTTTTGAAGTGGCACTTTTGATATTTCTGTTTAAAATAGATTTTTTATAGAGATTTTTATCGGGTTTGCGTGGCAAGGTTTTGGTAGTGGGGGGGGGGAGCGGTGCTGCAGGGGTGGCTCCTGTGAGAAGTTGCTATAAGCTTCCCCCATGTCCGATAGAGCCAATACCAGCTGGCTTCAAGACACACCTACTGCTGGCCAAGGCTGATCCCATCAGCGATGGTGGCAGCGCCTCTGGGATAACGTAGTTCAGAATGGGAAAAAAACCCCATGCAACAGCAATTGCAGCAGGAGAGAGGAGTGAGAATTTGGGAGAGGAACAAGTCTGCAGACACCCCGGTCAGTAAAGAAGGAGAAGGAGGAGGAGGAGGTGCTCCAGGTGCCAGTGTAGAGATTTCCCTGTAGCCCATGGTGAAGACTGTGGTGAAGCAAGCTGTCACCCTGCAGCCCATGGAGGTCCATGGTGGAGCAGAGATTCATCTGCAGTCTGTGGAGGACCCCACACTGGAGCAGGTGGATGCCCGAAAGAGGCTGTGACCCCATGGAGAGCCCACACTGGAGCAGGCTCCTGGCAGGACCTGTGGCCCCATGGAGAGAGGAACCCATGCTGGAGCGGGTTTGCTGGCAGGACTTGTGACCCTGTGGCGGACCCATGCTGGAGCAGTCTGTTCCTGAAGGACTGCCCCCCATGGAAGGAACCCACACTGGAGCAGTTTGTGAAGAATGGCAGTCCATGGGAAGGAGTCACATTGGAGAAGTTCATGGAGAACTGTCTCCTGTGGGAGGGACACCATGCTGGAGCAGGGGAAGAGTGTGAGGAGTCCTCCCTCTGAGGAGGAAAGAGCAGCAGATACATTGTGAGATGAACTGACCACAACCCTCATTCCCTGTACCCCTGCACCGTTCAGGGGGAGGAAGCAGAGAAATCAGGAGTGAAGTTGAGCCTGGGAAGAAGAGGGGGAGGGGGAAGGCATTTTAAAATTTTGTTTTATTTCTCATTATCCTACCCTGATTGTATTGGTAATAAATTAAACTAATTTCCCTGAGCCAAGTCTGTTTTGGCTGTGACGGTAATTGCTGAGTGATCTCCCTGTCCTTATCTTGACCCATGAGCCTTTCGTCGTATTTTGTGTCCTCTGTCCATCTGAGGAGCAGAGTGATAAAGCGGTTTTGGTGGGTGCCTGGCATCCAGCCAGGGTCAACCCACCACAAGATTTTATTTTTAAAAGCTAAAAGGATAACAAACTCTGTCCTGTAAACACCTGTTATCAGTTTGGCCCAAATCACGCGCCAAAGTGTCCGTGTAAGACTCTGTTTTGTTTCAACCCGGAACACAGTTCCCTGATAAAGTTTTGGTTCATGATTCAAGCCAAAAAAATAAACCATTATTTATCTATGTCTAATTTGGAAGAACATTTTATAAAGATGACATAAATGAGTAATGGGGTAGAATCAGGATAAGAGAAAAATGAAGTAGAATTTTAGTACTAGATCCCTAAAGTTGAGGTTGGTTGTTATTAAGTTTCCAAGAGGAGATATCCATGAAAGGACCAATAAAACAAACTGAAACACCACCGTTATGAACATAATATGAAGAACAGTCTAAATCCATCAGTCATCTTTGCTTTCTGCAGGTAACATCAAATAAGTTGTGTCATTTTGAGTGTCAAGGGGGTATTATTTGGTGATTTATGGCATAGGTGCAATGCTAGCCTAACCAATAGATGACCTTTAATGGTGCTTTCCAACCCAAAATATTCTATGATTCTGTGATTCTCTAAGAAACAATAGGATTGACGGACATGACCCAACAATCCTTTACACTTAATAGATTTACTCAAGCATTTGTCCTCAAATGAGAGACTCATAGAAAAGCTTATTCTATCTTCTCCGTATTGAGCTAGGAATGTCTTTTGGGAGCTTCTATTTATGTTTTGGTTTTTTCTTTGGTATCCATGGAAAGGTTTCCATGCTGAGTACTCAGTCTGACGGGTAGTTCAGTGTGACTGTTCTTTGACCGCAGTGACATTCAGAAATGATAATAGCTTCAAGGAAGCATCCATGCACCAATGCAGGGTGGCAGCCAACCTCTTCTGCACAAGGGACTCTGTTGTTGCTAATTGCCACATCAAGTCATTCCTGTGCACAAAACAGAATGCCAACGAGTTTGTTTCACTCTAGAGTCTTTAAATACCTGAAACATCTCCACTGTGATAGCACAGTGATGCCAAACTATGCCTTACAGCCAGATACAGTTTTGTCGAGAGCGAACTGCAAAGTAAACCATACCTGAACTTAATCCACCATAAAGGATTATCAAGCAGTTTACAGAAACCTTGCCTTTGGTGGTTTTGGACAATTTTATACCAGACACAGACAAATTTGCTGTAGCTGAAAACTTGGATCTCTTTATATACTACCGTAACTCTTGGTGCAATAAAAGAGATCGATTCATCAAAGAAGGTAATGGCCTGGTCCCTCTAAATACATTATATGTGGCTCGAGGATTTTTTTTCAGACTCAATTTAGTTTGGTGTCTGGACTAAACGTAACCACCACACAGGTAGTATGAAGCTGGCTTAAGGATTAATAACTTGTTCAGACACTTGACATTGAATATTTTCAGTTGGAGGAGATCTCGGGAAGTTGTCAGGTATAAATCCTCACTCAGAGAAGAATGAGCTTAGATCAGGTTGCTGAACTTGGTCTAGTTAAGTTTTTAATAAGTCCAGGGATGGAGATTCCCTAACCCCACTTGGTTTGTCTTCCAACATCTGACTGTCGTAGTTTAGGCTGGGCTGGCCATTAAACAAATGACAGATGTTCTTTTCAACATCTTTCTCCCTTCCCAGAAGAGAAGGCNAATAATAAAAAGAAAATATAATAATATAAATAAAAAATAATGAAATATATATAATATATAGAAAACTGTATCGAGCTCCCAGGATGACACTCACATCACCGGCAGGCACAGGCAAAGTCCCAGACTGGACCCAGCGATGGACGGGAGCTGGATTCTGGATTTGGATTCAGGAATGCACTTATCGGGATCAAAGGCAGACAAACAGACATAGTGTTCCTTGGATACCGGCCATTGGAAAAGAAAGTTGTCCCTTTGATCCCTCAGATTTTATACTGAGCATGAGGCAGATGGGATGGAATACCCAGTTGGTCAGTTTGGGGTCCCCTGTCCTGTCCTCTCCTCCCCACAGGTACGACCCCTCTATGTTTTTCCACTCCTGACCCTCCAATGGGGCAAATAACTAAGGTAATTGCCCTTGGTTGTTATAGCAATAGCATAAGCAAGAGCCTCTCTGAATACCATTCCTTGGTACAACTGTAAGCAATCAGATCTTATCACTCTGGAAGGAGACAGTGTCTGAAAAATATGCAGTTAATTTCAGTCATTTAGAAGAGGCTTAACTGAAAAATTACTGAACAGAAAATTGGTTCTGTTCTACCTCAAACCAGGACACTAAGCTTCCTTACAATGAATTATTTCTTTCACAATATGTAAAGGACATTTTCCTTCTTTCAACTGGTATCTGTTACCTTTACCCCTATCACTGTGCACCCCCAAGAAGAGTGTCTACATCTTCCCCTCATTCCCAAAGCCAGCAATCAGATCTCTCTTTAGGCTTCTCTATTTGTTGCCACGAGAGTCTTAGGGAGCACATGTTGGGCACTTGCAGTAGAGCTGCCCCTTTGATTTCTTCCCAAAGGATTGCAGTTTGCACACTCCAAGCCATCCTACTAAATGAACCAATGGACAATTACTGAGGTGACTTCGGGGTTCAGTACCAAAGTGCACTTCTACTGCAAAACAAAATGCTGTTTCCTCCTATAATCTCCGCCTTAGTTTTGGAAACAGAACGGTGGTTGAGCATCAAACCGTGAGTGTTGTCATAATCAGATGCAGTTTTGGCTCTTCTGAAAGAAGTCCAGCCACTAAAAATACTCCGACTACTCAAAAAACATTGACAGGCTTTTACAATGCCTGTGCCTCTGGTGATCAGGATGTGGAACTACATCGTGTTGAGGAAACTGCAATGAATACACTCAAATTTTTACACTGTTGTTTTTGGTTTTTTTTTTAATGAATCCTTGGCTCCAGTCAGTACAGCCCTCTAATTCTGCTCCTCCAGCTGCAGCAGGATGGTCTCTTATGTTTAACAGGAATAGCTGAAGGACATGTTTTCTTCTTACCCCAGCACACTCCCGATCTCCAAACAGGAATTGGGTACATGCAGGTGGCAATAGGATGTACCAGGGAGATTCTCTCTTGGACACAGAATCGCTTTCCAACACTGTGTTTTCTGAGCAACACTAAATTGTTCTTGAATTGATTCTTCTGCTTAATTTTAGACATCTGTGTGTCATCAGATGAATGACATGCGAAGAGACCACAACGTGGAAGGAAATACGGTCCTCTTGGTATCATTGCAAATGTTCACAATGTTTTATCAATTCATAGATGTTGGTGCCAAAAAGACCATTCAGTTGGACTTACTGTATTGCATAAGACCTATAATTTCACTCAGTTTCTCCCATGATGAGGATTTTGCAATGCACGACAGAATACAGTGTTCAGCCCTAGTCCCAAGCAGAGGTCTCCCTTCCCAGATGTGTCCTGATGCTCTCAAGCAAGCAAAGTATGGTAGCCAGAAACAAAGTTCTATTTTTTTTTAGACTAAACATTTTGTGGTTGCAAAATGAAGCATTTTATCCTAAAATGTTTTTGAAGAGAAAAAGGTATATTTTGAGGAAAATATTTTTTTGAGTGATTTGCTGGTTTACTTTTTATTTTGTTCAAAGCCACTAGTATTTTTTTGGATTTCAGTTGAAAACATCCACCTGAAAATGCAAACTCTTGGCTGCCAAAAGCCAGAGATTTTTTTTTTAAATCCTCTTCCCCACCCCCCACCCCCACACACACACTTTTTGCATTCTTTTTTAATGAAAGCCAGAAACTTACTTCAGCGGGGACAGCAGGGAGAACTTTTCTATCCATTCCATTTAATATTTCTACAAATACATCCTTTTGCTTGCTAATGACAGAAGGTGTATCTTCCAATGTCTCTAGCACTGCTAGGAAAGGGTGTTTAATTAGTGCAGAAGGATTTAGTGAGAGTAGGGTACTCAGCCATCTTGAGATGGAGATAGTAGGAAGAAGGGATGGTGATGTTTTCACACTGAAAGTGAGGAAAAATTAACTTGCATCATTTTTCATTATTTATTTTAAGTATCACCATCTGGCTTGTAAATCTTCCTCTTGGCTGTTAGGGAACAGAGCCTTCCTTGCTAAAGTTATGCTTTTCTGGAGATTTAAAAGCGGTGGGAAGAGAAATATAGCTAAGAATGTAATTTGAATCCAAATACAGATGTCTATTGAATCTAAATACATTCTCAGCTCTCCAGAGGAATTGTCTGGAGGTTTCCGCAGACCTTTTGCTCTAATAAAACTTGTGAATCATTTGTGCTGAGGGCCTGGATTAACATCAGGGTTAGCATAACAGTGGTGGCCAAGATGCAGCTTGACATCAATAGGTGACTTTGCTTTGACTAACGTGAAGCAAGAGACCAAAAACACATTCCTTGTAAATGGCTTCCAGCACAAAACTGATTCATTCATAAATTAACTGACATCTTTTCCACTGGCCTGGGATCAGAAAATGAAGCTTTTTATTCACGCTTCCTGCTTCTTATTTGATCTCCATTTTTAAAGACTATCCCCTTGAAGTTTTGTTGGCAAAAGATGTGATGGAATGAAGGATGGAGGACAGCATCCAGCTGATCATCCCATCACTGCTTGGTTTGGGGGAAGCAGCAGTGACATACAAGAGAGGTGGAGATGCCAGTTTTCCTGGAACCTCTTTGCTGAATGGCATTGTATTTTGAGGGTAAATGTTGCTTTTGCTTATAAAAAGGGAAACCTTGTAGACTTCACTGATAGGAGAGATTTTAGGCCAAAAAAAATCCAAAGTTTTTTTAAGAACTTAAAAAAATAGAAGAAATTTCAGGATAACTGCAGAGATTTTGCTGTTATCACTGAAGCATAGCAAATAATAAGGCACAACTTCATAAAAGCAGCAGGTGCCTAACCAAACTCAGGCACTGACACAGTGAGCAGGCATCTGGGCACTTAGAATAAGAGGCAGAAGTGTGGACATGCAAGCAAGAAATGGTTTCCCTTTAAAAAGCAAAGAAATCTGATCATGCTAGCCCCATAAGAAACTATTCAAGTTCTCTTTTTCCCACACAACCTGTGCTTTCTGATATCTATTTGCTGATCTCTCTTCTTCATTCCCTTCACTCACAAAAATACACTTGGGCTGAATTTAGTCCTGTTTTGAGAGATTGTATTTACTGGGGAAGAGTTTAAAAAGGTGGTTACGTGACTGGTTTATCTTAGGCAGGTGCAGAGCCCCTGCTGTGTACTGTGATGGAAAAGCAATCCCCTTTCCATATAGACCCCTGCCCTAGCTGCTAAGGCAACCTTGAGCTATAATGTTAATAAAAGTCTAAATCTCCTGTTCTTTGCAGCGAGAGGTGTGGGGGGAGCTACTCTTTTGAGTTAGTTGTGCTTTTCATTTACTTTCTATGAGTATAAATGGGTAGATTAAGTTCAGATACACATGGACTCAATATTTATTTTTTTTTTAATAATAGAATAACCAGATTAAAGTGATTACAGTAGATATAAAATATCTGGTCTATACAGCATGTGACACTATGTCTCATGAAGTTGTTCTTGCCACATAAATGAAAATCAGCCTCTCTGCGAGCAGCTGCGTAGCCCGATCATTAACTGAAATGCTGAAAACAAAGAACAGAGGGCAATGAATCATGCCTAATATTACATGGCATTGTGGGGAAGCAGTTTAGTGGAATACCCACATGGATCAGTGTTAGTTAACATCCTCATTCATGATCTGGCAGAGAAATGAACACAAGCATGAATGAAACTCACAGATCTTACTCAAGTGGGAAGTGCCAAGAACATCCATGAGGACAGGGGATTTGTGGAAAGGGGCCAAAGGTGGTAAAGAGTATGGGGAGCCAGCAGCGATCCAAAATGATAATCAGTGAAAAAGAGAGTTGGGAATTGCCCATGCCAAAAGAGATGTAAGGGAGATCAAATTAAATGAAGCTACAAAGTGTGAAAATGTCTGTGTAGATGTGCAGTGGAAAAGAGAATCAACAGCACTTTTGTGGCTCTATTTCAGCATAAAAGTTGAAAAGAATCCCTAGAAATTAAATATGTATGGGACACACAAAGGTGGCTGTAGAGTCTATTCAGCAACTGTGTGTAGAAGGGATTCACAGCATTTTTTATCCCAAAAGGTGAGTAAAACATTGGGAAGTGTGTCATAAATATATGAAAAGTAAAGACTTCAGAAGTTACACGCTTGGAGGGAGAAAAAATGAAGTGCTGCCTGATGAGAAGAGTCTGAAACATCTTTGACAGCCATTGAACAGCGTAAGTTTGGGTCTGAATGCCACTGGGTTCATCCTCTCCTCATCTGTGGGCAGAAACTCTTCCGTGAGTGGTAGTGGACACTTCTGTTCAATGATATACAGACTCCTGAATTTATTGATCCTGGGAAGCTGCCATCAAAGTTGGAGGAAGATAAGAAAGAGGAAACAGTATGCTGGAAGGTTGAACAGAGAAACAGGAAGATGATTAATAACAATTTCCATGAAATCTCCCTGGGACTCGGTGATGGCTCCTCAGTGGAAGCTACTCATCAGCAAGAAAATGAAAAATATAGACCAGGTTTTGTCAACCAAAGGGCAACTTTCCACCCTCCGATTCCTTGGCAACTCACCATGCATTAATATCTTATAGAGATGTGCCAAAAAAGGTGCACTGTTCGGTTCTTACTCCCCCAGACTTATCAATTTATGAATTACAGCGGGCAATCAATGAGTTTGACACATAGACAGAGGGTAATAGGAATAGACCAAGGAGAAAGCAAAGGGCTGGAAAGAAAAGACTAAAGAAGTTGGATAAAAGGGTTGGACTGAGAAAGGAAGTGGAGCATTGTTCATTTTGATATTTTCTTAACCTAACTTTTAAAAGCAGTGTTCTCATTAACGAGTTTAGACAAGCACAATAAAAAGTCAATCTTGCTGGACAACTGTTAAGGCTTGCTTTCAATACTGTAATGCCGGAAAATTAAAAAGAAAACATATTTGTCCCTTGGTTTGGTGCAGTCTGTGGAAACTAGCTCTTCATGCTTTGATCCTTTGGCTCTGAAAAAACAAATGAGCACAGAAGCATATTAACAATAAAAGGTGACAGAGACAGACAGAAAGTTTCCCGTCTGTGACAGATCTGCAAGAAAATAACTGCATTGAGATACGGGCTGTAAATCTGGCTTTAAAATTCAAGATTTTCTGTGCTTGAAGTAGAATCAGAGCCCAGCCTGGCTTCTGTAAAGATTTCGATTTGGGGCAGGGGGGGAAAGCATTTCCAAGGGAATGAGTGATTTAGAGGGGGTAAATCAGTTTTTGGAGCCCAGTCTTAAATAGCTTTTAGTAATGTAGAGCTTTGGCTTTTTCAAAATCAGATTTCTTATGATATTATTCAAGCAGAGCTAAAGCAGAGTCACCCCAAATCACTATCATTAATGTCATCTCTCCACACTCAGAAATCACAAATATGGGTCTTTCTTCATAAGACATGGTCTCTACAACAACTTTGTCTGGGAGAGAGGGGCATTACACCTGACTTTTATGACATTACGTTCTTAAAATCCCTCCTGAATACACATGTGAAAATTATCTTTTCCCTCTCTGCTTGGATAGTCTTCCTAGGGGTAAGCAGCCACTTTGCCTTACTTCATCTCCCATCTCCAGCTCAGCTCTCTGCCTGCCCCTCTGCACTTCAGTACTAAGTCTCTTCTCCTTAATTACTTCTTGTCAAATTCATAGAAGATACAGGTTGAATCAAAACTGTGGCAGAGTTTCCTGATCGCCCCAGCTTCACCTCTTCTTGCACTGCAGAAGTCCAAGTGACTCAAAATGGCATTGAGATCTGGTTCTGAAAACAAGCACAACCACTGAAAAAAAGTTATTAAAGCTCTCATTTGGCTGAAATTTTCCAACATTACTGTTTTTCAATGAAAAATTAATTTTTACTTAAATTTTCTATTTTGTAGAAAAAATGCAGTGTCCTGGTGTATGTGTGTGAATATTTCTACGTACATGGATTTTAGCAGTCGCTTCCTTGCCAAGAGTTTATATAGGGAAATAGATAGATACAGATAGAGATCTATTAATGACCATAGTATTGTTGTCAATGCTTGTGGGAAGAGAAAGTAGAGCAAGTTTTTTCACACAGTGTAATCTGAATTTCTTTCCACTAGATAAAGGCTGCCTTAGCCAGGCTAAGCTGTGCTTAATGTAGCCACTCTGTTTCCTTGGCAGACTGACACATAGAGTTTACCTCAGATCCCAAGTCTCCTGCTCCAAATTCTCTCATTATGAAAATTATAGGTTATATCTTGGCCTTCTTTGCCCAACCTGAATGGCTGTTATTCCCTTCCTCAAACACCCAGTTATGAAATACCCTCCTCCCTTAACACATACACTCACACACACATATTACTTGACAAGACTCTATTTTAAATGCTAATAAATGTCTATGGCTGATTTTGTTTGCTTTTCTGGTTAACCATCTTTACTACTCCACCTCATCATCTCTTTTTCCAGGAAGAATGTTCCATGTTGACCCCACAATTAAATTCCAGACAGCCCGTGAATTCAGCACTAGGGGAGTTCTTGGGAGATTTCAGCTATTATGAAAGATAGACGAAAAAATAACAACCCTTGGTTGCTTCCAAGGTGCACAAACTATATTTGACCACCCAAACACAAGGCAATGTTCCTTCCAGTTATAGGAAAAAAATTACAAAAATACAAAAAAAACCCAGCTCAGACACTGTAGGAGCCTCTTTTTTTTTGGAAAGGCAAAGGCTTTTAGTACAAACCAAAACCAGAGGAGTTCAACCCAAACTATGAATGCAAGAAGAGAGGCATATGTGGTTTGCTACTTTTAAAAAGCTCCCATCTGATCCCAAGAGACTTGTTTATATTTTAACTACATATGGGACATAGGATCTCTATCACAGAACAGTAATTTGCAAATTAGGACATCTACTTTGAGGAAATTAAAACTGGATTTAGCTGAAGCATAATCATGCTACTGTCTTTTCTCAAGGCCTTCTTTATTCTCCATTGGACTCACCTCCGCAGTCCACTGCTAAGCCAAAGTATCATTTTGAAACTCTAGACGGGAGTAGGACAGCAAAGCTGACATTACCTTCCACTTAAATGTCCTTTCATTTAGAGCTACTGTACCCAGAATTGCCTGAAAGTATGGGGAAAAGAGACTTTCACTTTGTCGGGAGACCAAAGTTGGGACAGTCCTGCCAAGGGAAGAAACCCCACCAGGGTGGAGAGTTATGAAGAAAGGAGACAGGAGAAGTCAAGAGCATCTGCATTTTGGACAAGCTGCCCCAGCTACCTGAGCAGATTCCCCACTTTGACTCAGCACAGATACAGTCCTACCCTTGCAAATCCCAGCGGCAGCACCTTTGGTCCATGAGGCTTCATTAGGAAAAAAAGGGGGCTGATAGTGCATCTGTAATGTTCCAATCAGCTGACAGGCCCACGTGTTTTGGTCTTGAATTTCTTGATCATCTAGTCCAACACCCCTGCTCAGAGCAGGGTCATCAAGAGCAGTGCGCCCAGGGCCATGTCCAGCTGGGTTTTGAATTTCTCCAGAGATGGAGACTCCATAAATTCTCTGGGCAGCAACTTCCAATGTTTGTCTACCTCACAGTAAAGAAATTTTTTCCTCTGTTGAAGCAGAATTTTCAGTATTTCATTTTTTGTTCACATTGCTTCTTGCTCTGTCACTGGGCACCACTGAGAAGAGTCTGTCTCAATCTTCTTCACTCCTCCAATCAGGTATTTCTACAAATGGACAATGTGCCCCTGGACCTTCTTTTCTCACGGCTGAACAGTCATGGCTCTCTGGAGCCTTTCCGCATAGGAGATACGTTCAAGTCCCTTAAACAAACTTTCTGGTCCTTCATTGGATTTACTCCAGTAAATCCATGTGTCTCTTGTACTGAGGAGCCCAACACTGGACCATCTGGTGAGATGTGTCTCACCAGTGCTGAGCATAGGGGAAAGATCAGCTCCTTCGACTGGCTGGCAATGCTCTGTTTAATGCAGTCCATGATGCTGTTGGTCTTCTCTGACGCAATGGCACATTGCTGGTTAATCATAGAATCATAGAATGGATAGTGTTGGAAGGGACCATAAAGATCTTCTAGTTCCAACCCCCCTGCCCTGGGCAGAGACACCTCTCACTAGACCAGGTTGCACAAAGCCCCATCCAACCTGGCTGAACACGTCCAGGGATGGGGCATCCACAGCTTCTCTAGACCAACTGTGCCAATGTCTCGCTACCCTCGCAGGAAAGAATTTCTTCCTAATATCTAATATAAATCTCCCCTCTCTCAGTTTAAAACCATTGCCCCTCATCCTATCGCTCCACTCCCTGATCAAGAGTCCCTCCCCATCTTTTCTATAGCCCCCTTTAAGAACTGGAAGGGACTCTAAGGTCTCCCCAGAGCCTTCTCTTCTCCAGGCTGAACAACCCCTCTCTCTCAGCTTGTCTTCATAGCAGAGGTGGTCCAGCCCTCTGATTATCTTCTTGGCCTCTTCTGGACTCACTCCAACAGGTCCATACCCTACTTACGTTGAGGGCCCCAGAGCTGAACCTAGCACTCCCGGTGGAATCTCATGAGAGCAAAATAGAGGGAAAGAATCACCTCCATTGACCTGCTAGCCATGCTTCTGTTGATGCAGCCCAGGATCCCATTGGCTTTCTGGGCTGTGAGCACACATTGCCCGCTCTTGTCCAGCTCTTGCCCAGCTCTTGCCCAAGTCCTTCTCATCAGGGCTGCTCTCAATCCCTTTATCCCCCAGCCTGTATTGATACCAGGGGTTGCCCTGACCCAGATGCAGGACCCTGCACTTGGCCTTGTTGAACCTCATGAAGATCTTATGGGCCCACTTCCTGGGCTTGTCCAGGTCGCTCTGGATGGCATCCCATCCCCAAGGCATCTCAGCTGCACCACTCAGCTTGGTGCAGACTGGAAGAGACTAGTATTTGGAAGATGAACATCCTCAGAGGTGAAAGTGATGGACATATTTATCAAAGAGATAGGTAGGTAGGTAAGCAGGTAGGTAGGTAGGTAGGTAGGTAGGTAGGTAGGTAGGTAGAAGGAAGGAAGGAAGGAAGGAAGGAAGGAAGGAAGGAAGGAAGGAAGGAAGGAAGGATGAAAAAAGAAATATGAAGTTTTGTTCTAGTCTGACTGGATATCCTACAAGAGCAGTGATGAAGATTGTCATAATTTCCACACCACCATCTGATTGGAACCAGGAAGACCAGCATCATAGAGAAGACTAAAACCAAACTGGCTTTTAAAAGCAGAGAAATATTAGCTCCACTTCATTTAAAACTTCAAAAGAGGACATTACAAGTTTAGGCTAAAAACTCGGCAGGGATTCAGCTTGTGCCGTATGCTGTCCAAATGTATCCAACCCTCCTCGGCCCTGAGTGTGCAAGACAGCTGGAAGGCGAGCAGTCACAGCGTGGAAGGAACGAGGATCTCGTGGTTAAGCCATTAGACAAGGCCCCAGGAGATCTGTTCTCATTCTTCAGTTTGTCCACAGACTCCCCACATGAATGTAGGCAAGTGGTTTAATCTCTCTGGGCCTCTCTTCACTTCTGTGATGAAAACATACCAGTGATCCAAATAGCTTGAAGCCAAAAGGAGCTGACACGAGTGGCCACTGAGTCCAGTTCTGCTCGATGCAACCACTTACTCTTTTATTAAACCCAGCCTCTTTCTTGCCTTGCCTATTAAGAACAGTCTTCTCCATGGCAGGGCTTTCTCTTACTGCTCATACATAAAAGCCCAGAGTCATCCATTTGGCTTTGGGCATTAAAATGACATGTCTAAATTAGGACCTTACACAGTCAAGACTCTTTCTTGTTATTGGAGAAAGTCATCCAGGGAGTAAGTCAGACCTCCAATGGGCTGAACCATCTTCAGGAGCTACCTGTTATTCTCCAAAGCCTACAGCGAGAGTCTGTGGTGATTGCACTCTGAACACACATATCTTGGTTGAATGTGGAATACATCCAGGATGACGTGTCTAGCATACTCCAACTTTTATGTTTCTGTAGTACAAACATTGTTGTACACAGACATTACATATGCAATCCATGGAGACAGACAGAAGTTGAAAAATTTGGATGAAGTTACAGTACATCATGAAGTTAATAGACATCTTTGGGTCTGGGATATTTTTTTCCACCATGAACGAAAGTAGAAGAATATGTGGTAAATTCAGAGTCTGATTTATCAAATTAATACATAATTTTTATCAAGTTCTAAATTATTTATCTTCTTGACTGTGAATAAGTGAGAGCTGTACTGAGCCCATAGCCTGTGGAGCTCGCTCTCTCTGTGAATCTCTAATTAGAGCATACCAGTAAGGTCTTTGTCATTATGAGGTCCTTGGGCAGGGGCCATGCTTTAGTATCACATAATCACACAATTAAGTCCTGCTGGACAATTAAGTCCCATGGCTGGAGCTGGTATGCACAACTGCTTCAGACAGACTACGTGGGCACCTGGATTTATGAAAGGGAAAAGGAATGGAGGTCTCCAACTCCAGAGCTACGAGAGCTGGTCGCACCATTGGGGTAGGGCAGCAAAGACTCACTCAGTCACATCTTGGGACTTGGAAACCCAGCTATTTCCAAAATAACACAGTCTATTCACAAATTCTGTAGCAAAAACATTGCAGAAGATTTCTGAACAGAGCCCTGTGGAAAAAATGACGAATAATGTTGAGTATTATGGGAGCTTTTAAAGTCCTATCCTCAGCAACAATAGATGAAAAAGGACACTTTCCTTTAGCTTTTCTTTCATCTCCAGACTCTAAGGCCTCACCTACACTGAAGAAAATATTTGCCAAGGCTGTGGCATTTGGTTACAGTGGCTTGTTTTGCCTGCTTCTAGCTCTAAGAACTGACACATCTTAATATAAACAGGCAGATTTCTCAAACAGGACCTGTAGCAGTATTGCAGTTGGACACAAAGAGTGGACACAAAATGGTATGTGCATCCCATTGGGACCAGAAGATAGCATGTCTACACTGATGTCCTCCATCGCTGTAATTCCTCTCTGCTAATGACCTCGGGCCTGATTCCAGGATGTTTCTCTCTGATAAGTTATCAGGCCTCTGGCTTTCTTTAAACATATAAACAGGCTGAAGTTTGCTCTCTCACTCTCTGGGTGACAAAGCAGCCATCCTAAGTCTTCATGCTGTTCAAGGAGAGGAAGAGGTAATGTTATTAGGTGGAAAATGCGTCAATTGTTCCCCTACCCATGGCAGAAGACAGCTCTCAGTGTTCCCTTGCTGATGGCAAGATAAAATGCTCTGGGTCTCTCCTAACCACAGAAATATGTCAGGCAGGAACACAGTGGAAATAGCGAGTTTATTGCTCTGCTCCAAGTTGCACTGATCAGGTGCAGAGTTCCTGCTGCACACGGACTGCTGAACAGCCCTGTTCCCATGATTTACTTCATGCTGTATTCCCTTTTCCCCCCTTTTCCGCTCTGAAGTTTTCCCCTTTATAATCTCTCAGCCTTCCCGTACGAACAGTGCTCCTTTGTTTGCATCTTCCCCGTTGTCTCTAGCTTTGTTAAATTTATATCTTTACTTAGTGTTTATTATATTGTTCTGCTGTTAAATTTGCTCTTTTTCATCAATACTGTTAAACTATTTCCATCCCCTTTTTCTTTTCTATCTATATGATATAGATAGAGATATATAAACAGAATCATAGAATCATAAAATACTTCGGGCTGGAAGGGACCTTAAAGATCATCCAGTTCCAACCCCCCTGCCATGGGAGGGACACCTCCCACTAGACCAGGTTGCTCAAAGCCCCATCCATATATATATAT
>VYZM01012931.1:0-20141 GCA_013398915.1 Dromas ardeola | reverse complement strand
CTCTGCACTGGTGAGGCCACAACTGGAATACTGTGTCCAGTTCTGGGCTCCCCAGTTCAAGAGGGACAGGGAACTACTGGAGAGGGTCCAGCATAGGGCAACAAAGATGATTAAGGGATTGGAGCATCTCCCTTATGAGGAAAGGCTGAGAGAGCTGGGATTCTTTAGCCTGGAGAAGAGAAGGCTGAGGGGAGACCTGATTAATGTTTACAAGTATCTAAAGGGTGGGTTAAAGGAGGATGGAGCCAGACTCTTTTCAGTGGTTCCCAGTGACAGGACTAGGGGCAATGGGGACAAGTTAGAACACAGGAAGTTCCGTTCAAATACACGGAAAAACTTCTTTACGGTGAGGGTGACGGAGCACTGGGACAGGCTGCCCAGGGAGGGTGTGGAGTCCCCTTCTCTGGAGACTTTCAAGCCCCGCCTGGATGCAGTCCTGAGTGATGTGTTCTGGGCAATCCTGCTTTAGCAGGGGAGTTGGACTAGATGATCTCTAGAGGTCCCTTCCAATTCTGAAATTCAGTGATTCTGTGATATATTTTCTATCCTCTTTCTATCACCCTGCATAAATCAGGGTGAGCCATCTGCATATATATGACTGTTCTATTGTTATTTATTACATGCCGAAACTTCCTTTAGTTGTTACCTTGTTAGCTGCCCCGTTGGTCAGGATTTGACATCTGCATTCCCTAACTACACACGCAAGAACAAGCCAACCAGTTGCAACTTCACCTTGTGTCCCCACACACAGAGTTCAAAGCTGATGCTCCTCTTTGACTACGTGGTCCAGAAGCAGCTTGTCAGCTCAAGCTGTCCTCTATTAGGTGGGTCTTGCACAGATGAAGGGTGATATGGTGAAGGAGAAGTCATGGAGCAGTGGTGCAAATGAGCAGTGAGTCACCTCGGAAGATCCTGCTCTCAGAGGACCCAGCCAGGACATCTTTCTCCCAGGTTCGTTATTCTGCCAAAACAGAGGTTTGAAAAGACATATTAAGTGTTCCGATGTGTCTATTCTTCTTTCATACAACTTGACATCCTGGACACAGCATTCCTGTCACATGGAGCTTTGCAAACACAGGAATGAAGATGCTTATGAAGCCTGGTAAAGAGGAGTGACATTGATTGTCACGCAGACATTGCTACAGAAAGACAAAGAAACCATAGAAAAATATACACTTTTCTGGTGACAAATCCTGAAAGAAAAAGGTGAATACTCCAAAGCAGCACTGCTGGGACAGGTTCAGGGAATCCTTTCTTTTCGTTGGCTTTCACTAGGTGACAGACTGGAACAGGGAAGGGTTGAGTCACTGGAAGTGCGGGAAGCCGTTGTTGGCTGGATGAAAGAAAACAGAGGGCTGCCATCAGCGGAAACAGGAGGTGCACAGTGGTGGTTAGGAGCATAGATGTATGGTTGTTATGGCAATCAATCCTCCTCTTTTATTAAATGTTTGCCTGCATATGAATAGTCCCAACATAGATAATGCTTCATGACCCTTTTATTTTACACAACTCATTTCAGTCTCTGCTGATACTGACACTGAACTGTCTGCACAGAAAGAACCTATGAAGGGGTTTAGCTTTTTTATTTAAATAGAAAAAGTGAACATGATCCAGCAGTTTCCACAAATAAGGTAAGGGAAAATATTTTGCTTTGCCCAAGTTAAAAAACAAAACAAAAAAATTAAAAAAAAGAAAAATTGGAATTTGGAGTCATGTCTCTTTCTAAAATAAAATTCACACACATTTGGCAGAAATATAAGCCTTTGAAAATCATCCTTTGCCTGAGAGATTTGCAACTATCATGTAACTCCTTCTTTTCTACTCAGCACTCTATATCCTTACCAGACACGTTCGTGGTCAATCATCTGTGGAATTCATCTTCACAAGATATGTTTGTATCCTCACGGTGACCCTTTGGGAGACTTGGTGCATGCTATAGGCTGGGTGCTAAACAAATACATCTGAACCTTCTTTCTTTCATTCACCTGTGCTGCTATGCACTAAGCATGGTTTCAGAAGACTTTCCCTCTGTTTTGCTCCTTTGAGATCACAAAGATGCCCAGCTGTGGGAGGAATGGAAAGAAAACCTTTCAGTGACTGGCTGGTACCTAGGTGAGCTGGAGGAAAAGATCACTAAACCTCAGAGATGAGGACAAAAATCAAGGTGCGAGAAGGTGGCAGGGAAAAACTTGGAGGGAGGCAAAGCAGTAGGAAGAAGAGCACAATCAAGATCAAGACCAGATCTTATCAAGAACAAAGCTTTGATGTAGGAAATTACTATGAGGAGTATTCATCCGAGCAAATGTACAAATTAGACTTCTATCTCTGGCCTCCCTTTATGGTTTATGAGTACTCAAGAGGGGAATTCACCTCCTCTTGTCCCCTTGTAGTTATGCAGATTTTCCTTTTCTTTTGGAGATACCTTATATGATCCAAAGCAGCAGGGAATAAAGCGGCTTCATCTCCACTGGTTTAACTAGTGTCAAACCGCACATCTCCATTGAGAATGTCTACATCTACACATTCCCATTAGGCTACTTGTGGAGCAGCTGGTCATTTAAATCATGTCTTTTTATTACCTCTACAGTTTTCTGTAGAGCACTAACGTGGTTAGACACAACCTGACAAAATGCTTCCAGTGGATGCTTCAGCCTGAGGGATCGCTGAATAAATTTGTCTGGTGCTCGGGGCTTCAGACAGACTGGTCTGATCATAGAGACCTTGACAAGGTTCAGTGAAGATTCGCTGAAAAGACTGTGAGATTCATCTCCTCCTACAGCAGATATCTAAAGCAGGGCTGATGTAAGATACCCCCCAAAATGTCTTTTTCTCAACACTGATTGCAAAGAGGGGAATAACGAACTCAGCTGGAGACATATACATTATCAACAGGAAAAGCTAGCTGAGATGATGCTTGCTTTTGACAAGACCTTGTGCAGTTTGCTTACTGCCTGATCGTACGTACATTCACACTTCATTCCTTTTCCCTGGGACAAACTTCTGAAATGCCAGAAATGTAACCTTTTCTGACATTGCCCTTTAAAAACCCCCAACGTATCAGCTTGAAGCAACGCCAAGAGCTTGCCGGTGGTGTTTTCTCTGCAGATTTGCTTCCCTCTGTTAAACCTAAGACAGGGTCAACTGGTTAATAATATTAACAAGGGTGAGATTTGCAGTGGCTGTTTAACACGAAAGACGTAAGTGTCACGCAAGCAGGGACGAGACCCTATGACTCAGGTCAATGCTCCCATTACCTGAGCTGGTGAACCAGCACAATTTTGCCCCTTTTCTCACTGTTTCCATTGGGTTCACATTCCTGGTCAGCAAGTGGGGCAGCTCTGGCAGGAACCAAAGGAACAAGACAGTGCCTAGCACTGTGCCTTGCCAGGTGGGCTGTAGTGAATGTGTTTAGTAATTGCTGGAGGCAGTTCAGGCAGAAATCAACACATTCCCTCTTCCTTTTGAAAAACTTTTTGCAGACATGAATTTGCATGGCAATTTTTTTTTCCCTTGAAGCAACCTATCTTTTAACCAGTACTAATTTGGCCTAAGCTCTTTTTAATTACTATATAAAGGCTTCCAAAGCCCTGTGGCATGAAATTATTAGAGACCAGCTGTGACTAATTACATTTTTCAACTTCACAGGACACAGCTCCAGTAAGACTGTTTATTGTTACTCTCTGTTTTTTAAAGCCGAGTTGAATTTCAATCTGGCCTTGGAAGAGGTCAACTCTCTTACTTTTCCCATGTCAGAAAAGTGAATCCCATACTTTTCTTTCCAAATAAAAGCTTAGTTTTAGTCATACTGCATTTCCCTGGACTCCCTGCTACAGAACGATATGGAGGCTTTCCAGCATTTCCCCAGTAAAACATCTTTTCCTGTCAATGGGTTGACCTGGGCTCCAAAACCCACTGCATTTGACTACCTGAGCAAACCTTGCCAGGATGGTGTACTCAGGTAAAGGAGTTTTACACCTTTTTTATCCCCCGCTGGTAACTGATAATACTATTCACAACCTCGTAAATATTAGGAATCGAGGAGGAAAATCACATATTTGGCTCCCACTGATCTCCATTTCATGTGGTTATGTCTCATTGCTCTTTGTTGCAGTGTGAGCTGGTTCTAACAGCGCAAGAGTTATTTTCACCAGCCTCTCATGATCCAGCTGTGAGTTTAGGTCTCCGTGTGACAGACGTATCTGGTAGTCCTGTTCTGAAGTCTGTTCACTCATGTTACTTGTTGATGGGGTACTTGAGGGGAAGAGATAGTAAAAAGAGTACTGCTCACTCAGAATGATGGTAATTAGCCAGTCTAGCATCACTGCCCACCACATCATACAACTTTACATCCTCCAAAGTCCAGGATACATGATGGTACAATCATAATTTGTCCCCCATACAAAAGAATTTATTGACATTTAATAACTGTTAATCATATGAGGTTGAGCAGCACACATGGTAGCAGTCCAGTGGCTCAAAATTTCTGGGTTTTACCACTTTCTGTATTTATGTGTTATTATTGCCCTGGATCTAGACATTTGGTTTCAACAGGGATCAATAGGCAAGAGTGTGGCCAGCAGGTCAAGGGAGGTCATTCTCCGCCTCTACTCTGCACTGGTGAGGCCACAACTGGAATACTGTGTCCAGTTCTGGGCTCCCCAGTTCAAGCGACACAGGGAAGTGCTGGAGAGAGTCCAGCGTAGGGCAACAAAGATGACTGAGGGATTGGAGCATCTCCCTTATGAGGAAAGGCTGAGAGAGCTGGGGCTCTTTAACCTGGAGAAGAGAAGGCTGAGGGGAGACCTGATTAATGTTTACAAGTATCTAAAGGGTGGGCTGAAGGAGGATGGAGTCAGGCCCTTTTCAGTGGTTCCCGGTAACAGGACAAGGGGTAATGGGCACAAGCTGGAACACAGGAAGTTCCGATCGAATATGAGAAAAATCTTCTTTACAGTGAGGGTGCCAGAGCACTGGAACAGGCTGCCCAGGGAGGTTGTGGAGTCCCCTTCTCTGGAGACTTTCAAGCCCCGTCTGGATGCAGTTCTGAGTGATGTGCTCTGGGCAATCCTGCTTTAGCAGGGGAGTTGGACTAGATGATCTCTAGAGGTCCCTTCCAACTCTGAAATTCCGTGATTCCGTGATTCCATGAACAGTTGGAACTGACTTGTGAGCACTGAAATTCTCTCTTCTTCCCCTAAAAAGTGACACTGAAGGGGTTAATCAAGCCAGGCAGATGGAGCAGACATGCCACTAACTTGTTCCCTTTAATTACTTTGCAGGGCATGAGGGAAGAAATATTGCCTCTAGGACCAGAGCGCTTTATGGCAGGGCAAGTGGAATAAACCAGGAAAGCGGCATCACTAATTAACTTGCAGTGAGCTGCAGCACAACCCATGACTTTGTGAGGAGGGACTAAAATAGCTGCTGAATTGCTCTCATGACCTTGTTATCTGGTGCTATGGCATCAATGGAGGACATGGGAAAAGGAATGGCTGCTCCTATGCGAGAGAAACAACAGATCAAATGTGGCATCATTAATCTGCATGGGCTTTCAAATACAGTTTTCATATATTTTATATGAGTCTTCAAATATACAGGACTCGGTTTTACATACAGTGCAGACCGTTCATGGAGAATGTTATCTAGGTAACTATCAGCAGTGGGTATCAACTAGCGGCCCAGTAGAACAGTGTATAAACTGATTTGAGTCCCTGAGTAGATGAATGGTCTAAGTAAATGTACCCATGCAGAGCTCCATGTTAAGGGAGCTAACTGGATTCTGCAGCCTCAGTTAGTTTAAAGTAAGATGGTGTGGGTATTTCTATGCCATGTGCCAGTCTTGTAGAAGTACCTGGGTGGAATTCATCCCAGCCAGCTTCCGATGTTTACAGCTGAGCTGTTGCTTAGGCCCCTTTTGTACCACTGAAGACAAATAGGCACTTCCAAGGCACAATTAATTTGCCCCTTTTACTTATATTCTTTTGAATGGGATGAATCAAGATGTCAACATCTTGAATGAAATTCAGTTGCCCAGATATAAACACTTGGCACCACTTCAAATATCAGATTAAACCCTCAGAGGTCTGGCTTCCAGCTGCTGAAAGGTCCCCTGTTATGTTTGCCAGCCCTGTATGGATGTCTCAGTTCCTTCTAACATCTAAAATGGTATTAAGAAACTGAACCCTACCTTCTCTATTTGGATAACAGTTGGTCACCCATAGAATCATAGAATCATAGAATCATAGGGTTGGAAGGGACCTCTGGAGACCATCTAGTCCAACCCCCCTGCCAGAGCAGGGTCACCTTAGAGCAGGTTACACAGGAACGCGTCCAGGCGGGTTTTGAATGTCTCCAGAGACGGAGACTCCACCACCTCTCTGGGCAGCCTGTGCCAGTGCTCTGCCACCCTCAAAGTAAAGAAGTTCCTCCTCGTGTTTAGGTGGAACTTCCTATGCTCAAGTTTGTGCCCATTACCTCTTGTCCTGTTGCCGGGCACCATTGAAAAGAGCCTGGCCCCATCCTCCTGACACCCACCCTTTAAGTATTTGTATGCATTAATAAGGTCACCCCTCAGCCGTCTCTTTTCCAGACTAAACAGACCCAATTCCCTCAGTCTTTCCTCATAAGAGAGGTGTTCCAGTCCCCTAATCATCTTGGTAGCCCTATGCTGCACCCTCTCCAGCAGTTCCCTGTCCTTCTTGAGCTGGGGAGCCCAGAACTGGACACAGTACTCCAGGTGTGGCCTCACCAAGGCAGAGTAGAGGGGGAGGATGACCTCCCTCGACCTGCTGGCCACACTCTTCTTGATGCACCCCAGGATGCCATTGGCCTTCTTGGCCACAAGGGCACATTGCTGGCTCATGGTCATCCTGTTGTCCACCAGGACTCCCAGGTCTCTTTCCACCGAGCTGCTCTCCAGCAGGTCAGCCCCCAACCTGTACTGGTGCAGGGGGTTATTCCTCCCCAGGTGCAGCACCCTACACTTGCCCTTATTGAATTTCATAAGGTTTCTCTCCGCCCAACTCTCCAGCCTGTCCAGGTCTCTCTGTATGGCGGCACAGCCTTCCGGTGTGTCAGCCACCCCCCCCAGCTTTGTGTCATCAGCAAACTTGCTGAGGGTGCTCTCTATCCCCTCATCCAAGTCGTTGATGAATATATTGAAGAGGACTGGGCCCAGTACTGACCCCTGGGGAACACCACTCGTCACTGATCTCCAACTGGACTCTGTGCCCCTAACCACGACCCTCTGAGCTCTGTCTTTCAACCAGTTTTCTATCCACCTTACTGTCCATTCATCTAACCCACTCTTCCTAAGCTTCCCTATGAGGATGCTGCAGGAGACCGTGTCGAACGCCTTGCTGAAGTCAAGGTAGACCACATCTACCGCTCTCCCCTCATCTATCCATCCAGTCACACCTTCACAGAAGGCTATCAGATTAGTCAGGCATGATTTCATAAATCAGTTTTAGATGTACTTCTTTCCCCCCGCCCCCGCTAATTTTCTCCTGATCTCCTATTTTAAACTGATTAAATGTATTCCAAAATGGGGTCTCAGTTTTCCTGGCCATCTTTCTGTAGCCAAATTGCTTCAGTAATGAATTTGTGTATGGTACAATAGATTACTGTTCTGCCTACCCCTAAAGAATTAGACCACTGATACAGGAAAAGGTTAAATAATTTAAAAATGTGAAAAAACATGGCCGGGTAGGAAATATCATGAGAGCAAAAAAGCCTGAAACCTTCTTTCAGTCATTGTCCTTTCTGAATTGCCTTCTAGGGAGTCTCACTTACTTGCTTAGACTACTTGGTTCCCTTTTGACTATGGTGACTTTCACCTCTATAGAAGTGAATACATGTGTCAGGATGACCTCAAGTGTGTGCTAATCATTACTCCACTGACTACAAGGAGTGTCTAGACTCATTATCTTGGGCGTTTTTCTGCATGGCAGTTAGGCAATCTTAAATAAAATTTATCCCATGGTAAGTATTTATCTGCACATTCATTGTTTCATATGATGGATCCCCGTTTCCACATTATTTCCTAGCAATGATAACAGAGATGGGAAGTAGGTTTTGTACCCCGGTAGAGTCAGTCTCTTCTTCTCTCAGCTTCTTTACCTTCCAAGCCTAGAAGTGTTCAAGGCCAGGCTGGACAGGGCTTTGAGCAACCTGGTATAGTGGAAGGTGTCCCTGCCCAGGGCAGGGTGTTGGAACTGGATTATCTTTAAGGTCCCTTCCAACTCTAACCATTCTATGATTCTGTGATGCAAGTTCTGTTTGAGAGATGACAGTTGCAGATAGCAGGTCAGGGTGAAGCGCTGGAGGCATAAATATCTTCAAATACTATATCTAGGTTTGCCATAGTTAATCTCTTAAAGTCCACCCTTGTTTTGTTTTAAACTTGCCACCCACTATTTTTTATGCTATTTCTAGTGTTTCTTATTCTTGTATTGAAAGAAACAGTAAACAAGAGCATCCTACTCACTTTCTGTGGTTAATTCATGCCTTCTGTCACATCCTCCACTGTCATTTATGTTCCCGGAAAGAGTGAATGAGTATGTTTGAGCGTTTCTTATGCAAAAGAAGTTTGACAACTTTACTCATTCTTGTCACCCATCCTTGCAGGCAGCCCTGGCCACAGATTTCCTTAGCCACTGTCAGCAGGAAAGTTACCTTATGGATAAAAGAAATGTTTAATCCAAGAGTAGAGATTGTGAGGGTGAGAAAGGGGTCAGTTGTCTGGAGGAGGACTGCCAAATATACTTGAAGAATATGCCAAGTGGTCCTACAAGTTAGCCTCAGTCTCTCAGCAGCCGTTGTTCTTTAACCCCCCGCTATTGTAGTAGTACTTACACACTTTGATTTTGATCAGAGATCGCAGCCTCTACTTGAGAAGGGACTTGACTGCAGCTAGGAAGGTGCAATGAAATATTTCCATTTTGAGCTATCAGTGTTTCTGGATGAAAAAAAAAAGAATAAAAAACCCAACCAACCAACCAACCAACCAAAAAAGAAAACCTCAACAGAAAACAAAATAAATAACCACAGCAGCAACCTGCCTGCTCACCTTGAGTCTTGTAGTCAGCCTCTGGGGACAAGGATAAATGCAATCCCTCCTGTACTTGGAATGGGCTTCCTGAGCTCTTGCAGGGTTTTGATGAGATCACGCTAAATGTGATCTCTGCTGTGGTTTTGATAATGGGCTGTAAAAAAAGAACCGGAGGGAGGAAAAAGAAACAACCCAAACACCACAACCGGCTGGCTTCCACAAACAAACACTGCCCATGACATTTGTAAATACTCAGAGGTGAAGTGAGGCAGAGAACAAACTTCATAATTTCCTGAGCACTTGTCAGAAGCAAGCTTGGCTTGGAGCAGATGAGCAGGATGGGGCTGATGGTCTAACTAGTCTGAGATCGGCCTCCAGATACTCTACATGAAGGGGAGAGATGCCCCCTAATGGGTGATCATAGAATAATCTTGTTTCTGAAATGCCCCTTTCCCCAGTCTTAAAGGTTTGTGTATTCGCTGAAAGGTGAGCCTATATTTCTCAATACCCCTCTTTGGGTCCTCCTAAGGAAAAAGCAACCAAAGCATATCGTTGATCAATCAGACCTTCTTCCATTTTTCTGGCCTCATGTCTCCTGCTATCCCTGTTTTCCCTTCTACCCCTCTTGTGGGAAAGCTGCTCAAAGCCCCTTTGGAAGGAAAAAGAAGAGAAGGGTTGTCCCTGCTGAATAATAAACCTCTTGTGAGGCACAGGAAAAATAATTGCCCTTTAATATGCACAACAAATGAGTGTGGATGCATATTGAGACATATGATGGAGAGGAGTCATGGTATGAAGCTGCAGCAGGTGTCTGATTTCTCAGGGGGGCTATGGTGATGTGAGTTCCCCCCATAGTAGACATGGCTGGTCAACTGATCTCAAATTTGGTACAACTGATAGTGGCGCCATAAGGAAGAGTCTTTGCATGTGGATGTCAGAAGTGGGAGGTGTGAACCTTCTTATGGATACTTGAGATTTGAGAAGCCTTTCTGGGACATACTCAAAAAGAAGAGATTTCTATAGCTTTAATATTTTGCATTACTGAGCAGCATGAACGTGATTCATGGTCTGCTAGGTTTTGGCCTCCAAAAAATTTCTTCAAATCTGTGCATTCACGCAGAAACAGGACAGTACCTGCATTCTGGCCTTCACTGAATATCAAGCCAACACTCCAGACTACCTAGCGAGTATTCAGACGCTTAACAGAAGCCTTTCCTAATCTTGCATTCAAGTGAAAGTTGATTTTTTTTCCCCTATGTTTTTTCCTCCATGTTACCCGGTTGATTTTACATTGTTGAACACTATTAAACATTTTCCATTCCGTGTTTTTCTGATTTTCTCTTCCTTCCTGTTGTCTTATCACGTTGCTTTATGGTGCTTAAGCAAGGAAGATAGAGTTTATGTTTTTAGCTAAATAATCTAGTGGAAACTGTGCTTTTGATCTCTTCTGAGCAGGACCTGCACACCTGCCTGCTGCCTTACTCTAACTGCCTCTACTAGTACTGTTTAATACAGAAGAACAGAAGCAAACAGACTCTTACCATGTCACCGAATCTGTACAATGTCTGGTGGCATAAGTGTTAATATGCCTCTGATAATTTCTTTTTAAGGTTATGTTTTCCATAATCATCAACACAAACAGCCAAAGGCAGATTAGATGACCCAGGTGGATTTATCTCTCTTTCAAGAGAAACAGTATAGGAAAAACTAATTGGGTATGATTTTTTTTGTTTGTTTGTTTTCACTGCACCACAGGCACATCCAAAGTGAGATAGGAACAGATTGGAAAAGCAGTAGTGTTTTCTGCACTGTCTGCATTTGATTTGTGTGTGTGTCAGGATCCCTATGTGGATTAGAGAAGGCTGAATTAGATATTTGGTGCCAACTTATGCTTTCCTTTGTATTCATAAGATGCCATTTTCTTTGATACTAAGGCTATCATAAGATTTTTGGACAGTGGACAGGGGTCTTGAGGTAAGTGAAAATGAAGCTGACACCTGACCTAAGACCCAGCAGCAGAGCAGTCTAAAGTAGCCATCAGAAAAGTAGAATTTGGGCTGTGTCTCCCTTCCCTTTCCTCCCCTTCCCTTCCCTTTCCTCCCCTTCCCCCCCCTTCCCTNTCTTTCCTTCTTTAATGCTCAGAAGCATGAAAAATTTGAAAGAGGAAAATTATGAACAGACGAGTCTTTTAGGTTTTGTCACATCTCAAGGACATATCTCTAAGACATTTAGTATCAACTCAGGGAAAAGGATTACAGGTTTTAGTCTTGCACATCATGCCTTATCATGCACTGAGTTAATCCAGACAGCAGGCATCGTGACTCTGTGCACAAATTAAGTGATTAAAGTGTAGGTAATTATTTCTGCGCATGTTGGGCATCCAGTCTCCACTGCAATCAATGGAGATGCAAAGGTGAGCTGAGATGCCCATGCACGGGGCTAGGACTGTTTGAGTTGATCTCATGCACTCATTCTGACCTTCAGTTGTCAACACAGGGTACAAAGGCGTCCATAGGTCCTGTGCCATATTTGATGGTTCTGAATATCTCAGATACCCTACAGTGTCTAAAATGGCACCAGAGCAACAGACTCATAGTTCCTATTTCATAAACCATGGAGCCTAGAGAGCAGTTTATTATTGACTGATTTGTTCTACCGGCTTCATTGACCATTACAAGTGAACCTCCATTACTATAACGGGAAAAGACCGGCCCAGCGCATGTGGTAACACCAATGTTTAGACACATATCCTAATCTGTGAGCTGATGCTCACCTTAGGTGACATGGTAACATCAAACATTTATTTTCCATCTCCCTTTCTAGCCTCACAGGAAAATGCTGACAAATTTTTCCCAATGGTCTCCTCCAAACAGAAAACAAATATATGCAAATTTTGTGAAAATCACAAGCCACAGGGTGAACTGAGAGTGACACCAATGTCTGCAACATCCAACCAGACTCTGAGCCTGGGTGGTGTGAAATTGTATGGTTATGGTTGGCAAGGACTTGCACTGTACTGGCCCTGGGATTAGGAAGAAAGCTGGGACACAAGGAAATGCTATTTATTCTGAGACAGGGTAGCTCAATGCCTGTGAGGAATACATGGCAGTGGCTCTTTGCCATGCTAACTTTCACTTGAAAACATCACCAAGACCGACTCACTCCTATTTAGGAATTGAGCCCAGGATTTGGCTGTGTCTATACCAACAAATTAAATTGTGCCAGGTCAAGTTGCACAGCCTTGATCAGTTATATTTTAAAATTCTTAACATTGGTGCCTAGCATGCTTTTGACCTCTGCCAAATAGTGCTCATCTTGGCAATTTCTGGGCTTGGTTTGTGTGTCAGTGCAGGGAAGAGAGCATTCCCAATAGGCAATTTGGACATGAACACCCCACTTGGGTGTATAAGAGAATTTAAACATGTGGATGTGGCCAGGTGGCATTAGGACAAGACAATGTGACCTGACCCTGTTTAGTTTATTATTATAGGTGTCACCATTTTGTTCAGATGACACAAGGAGGACGCTGAGACTGGTTTTGAGTGGTTGCCCAACCTTCCTGAAGGACTGGAAATCAAGCACTGGATTCTGCTTTAGAAGAACTTGACAGTTTCTCTGCATGGGCACAAGGCAGTGTTCAAGAGCAGATGATGCTCTTGAAAAGACAGAGCTTTTACTGCTCTGCCTCCACAAGCCTACTGGTTCCTCACATTGTTTCTTCACACCAGGGGAGGAGTGACCTTTGTGAATTCCTGAGATATTACTTCAGGGTAATAGTTGGGTACCAGCAGTGATTTGAGCAATATAGAAGGTCTGAAAACTTTCTCTTACCTGGATCAGTTTTTCAGAGGCTCCATGTTGGAGAGAAGTAGATATTTGTAACGTCCTTGTATTATTTCACCAGAATGAAATAATTTCAATTAGACAGTGTCTCTAATTTTGTGTCACATTTAGGGGCCCTGGAAAATAATATAGGACTTGTGTAGACTTCAGATCTCTTGAGCAATCTGTGATTATGGGCTTGATAATAATCCATGCACTGTATATCTGTCTAATAATAGGATACATTTGGAAGGAAGATTACATGTAATTTTGTTGGAGTTATTCTTATTTTTCTCCTAAATTTAGGATATCAAGAATGATCAGAGAGGAAGACCACACTCAGTCATCAGAGGAACCAACCCAGATTCACATTGGAGGAAGAAACCGATGCCAAAAAAAGCTAACATTTCGAAGCTCACTTTGTTCATCTCTGAAGTTAGAACATTCCTTATCCGTTTGTCACTCTGTGGTCACTATTTCTGATTACATAAGAAGTCAATTCAATTTTCTGATCCACAACAAAAGCATCCTCAAAGGTGTTCATCCATAAAAGTGGAGACATGCCACATCTTCAGTGTTTTCTCCTTATTTTCCTCCTGTTGAACTGAAAGAAATAAAGATATATTTAAAAAAAAAAAAAAAAAGACAAAGAGGAACCAATCCATTTTCTCTAAGTAATATGTCATCCAGGAGATGCTATTAACTTACTGTTAGGTAGTTTCCACAATAACTCATGAGAATAAGCTATATGTTCTGTCTCACAGAAATGGAGATTATAAGGATATGGACCCCCACAAGAGGGTTCCTGTGGCATGGATGACACCAGGAAGGAGGCAAATGATGGCTAAACCTCAAACTGCTTCTCAGCTGGGTGTGCGTCTTGTTCTGGTGTGCTCCAGTCCTCCAGCTTCCCATCCTTACTCTTCTCTGCTGTTTCTGGTTTCCTGATTTTTGACCTGCCTTCTGGTCATTATCCCGGTCTTTGCTCTTTAGTCTATATATTTTATCACACCTCTACTTGGAAATCTAAACTGTAAGGGAAAATGATCATTTTGATCATCACTGATAAAAGCTCCATTTATTTAAAGCTGCTTCATTTTCCTTAGATAAAAGAAACTCCAGGAAAGGCTGGCCCAAGATCCAGTGAGATTGGCAAGCCGGTTGGGATTGAATCAGAAGAAAAAGTTGGTTTGTCAAATCTACCACAAGTCATCTATGGGAAAAAAAAAGAGGTGGCATTTTCACAACTATCTGAAGGGATATTTTCCACAAAATGTTAGTCTGTCAGCGTTCAAGCTCTCTAGCAGTGGTTTGATGTATGCTCGGGGACAGGTCTTATACTTAACACTAACCTTGTGGAGAACATGCAAAAAGACATTGCCAGTGAATGTCACCGCAACTTCTGTCCCATAGGAAATATGACCAAATTTTGCATTCTCTGGGGAAAGAGAAAGGAATGAAACCAAAATATTTTCTTGATCAACAAAACCCCTTGAATTTGCCATTGCCCCCACAAACCTTTAATTGGTCAGGTTTTTATATTCGCAAAGTTTCTTCTTATTTTCCCCTAAAGGTGGTAAATTTTGGAGAAACCTCCATTTCTGAATATTTGTTCTTCTTGGCTTTGCACAGCTGGTTAGAAGACAGCAGTGGAGTCTGGATACTGATGAAGCCAGGAAAACAGAGAGAGCTGTGATAGATATCCATGAAACCTGTCAGCTTCGGGAATAAGTGAGGAGCAAAGGTACCAGGCCGTGGTCCACTGTGGAAACAAGGCAATAGTTTCATACCATCCCTTCTGCCTGGAGAGCTGGAAAGTTGGCAGCCTGAATCTTGGGTTGGACGTTACATAGGTGTCTGTGATGCCAGAACGCCTGGGAAGGTGGGCTGGCAGGAGACCAGCAGACTAACCTGACCGCTCGCTTTCCACTGACAGTCTTGAAGAAGTCATCACATTCCTGCAGAACATCGCAGCACTGCACAGACAGCATTTTCCAACGGAAAACTCCTGCCTGAAAAACTTGGACCAACTCTACAATGGTGAGAGCAGACTAAATTCTTGGAGGGCTGGTACTGTATTGAGTTTGAAGTCTTATCACTTGCCCGCTTAACTGTGTGGTTTCAAGAAAACACTAGCCAAAGACTACTGATAACTTATATATATTGCTGGGAAGGGAAGAAGGTGGCTAGCTGTAGAAGAGATACAAGCTACAGAGAGAAGTGGAAAGAGAGGGAGGTGGAGGATGAATAAACACTAGGTACGAAGGTATGGCTGGAGCAGTTCTCCATTCATTATCTGAAATGGATGCAGACAGAAATGCCAGTGAGCACAGGGTTAGTTTTCCTTGTGGAGGACTACCTTTTCCATCCACTGCCCGAGCGATGCCCTCTCCCACTCGTCCTGGGAAAAGGTTGAGCAGCTCCATTAACACCAGGACTCCTGTGTCAAGTGCTAAATGCAAACCAACCTTTAAGTCTGAGTATTTTTATTCTGACCCACCGTGATGGAAGGTGGCTCAGCAGGTAACACCAGGTCATCCAGCAGTTCAGATGTATGAGCCAGTTAGTTGGTCTTGGTGGACCATCTGCCACTTGTAGTCAGTGTTGCTATTCCTGTGCAAAAGTGCTGTCACACTTAACAACCTGAGCAGTATTCTTTAATTAGAGCTTCTGGAAGGCAGCGACTTGTATTGTAAAGGTGGGATTCATCAGTCAGTGGGAAATGCTCTGGTGTGCAGCTGTATTTTATAGCACCACCTTGTAACATTTGCATTGTTTAACGTGCATTCTGGCCAGCGCCAAATTAAGCTTCCAGCTGTGATTGTAGCTAATTTCTCTCGTGTTTGGGGCTTAGATACTGAATGGAAGAGTGGGCTCTAACAACTTTCTACTTAAAGTTTGAATTGTAGCATAATATTAAATAGATGAATGTTATAAGAAAAACAATGTTGCTTTTATGTATAGTTCAACAAAAACAAGTCCAAAATTTAGCTAGGGTGAAAATAATGGAACAGGAGACTGACATAATAAGAGTGCAGTGAATTTAAAGGCTTGTTTTCTTTTAGCTAAAAAGCACTTTTGTGACCCTCTTGGTATTAATGTATACAAATTTGGATTACCCACTTATCCCTTGCTTCGTCAAAACAGCTTTTTTACAAATGAAAACTTGTTGTCAAGAACAGATGCTGACAGTGCTGAACATTGTTCAACTGTATCAAGCGCAGTATTTGAGCTCTGCTTTGTGCACTGATTCCTGATCCCACGCCGGAGAAGCAATTGGCCTGACCAAGCAAAGGTCAAGCTGACCAGGTGAACAGAGAGGATGAACTATATTGCAAGGAAGACCACGCCTCTGTGCGGCTCACACACAATACAATGCTTTTAAACACTTAAGCAGTAAGATGCATGGGAACATGAAGTTAAGAAAAAAGTGTGTGTGTCACATTAAATGCTTTTTTGGTGTTTAGCTGAAGAGGTGGGTAAAAGGCTCCTGTTCCTATCAACTAATGGAGACGGCATGTTTACCTTAGTTGAAGGGTTTGGTACGGTAGCAGCATTAAAAGGCCTTCATTTGAAATCTGCTTGAACAATCACTCTGGAAGCTGTTATGTTCTCAGAACAAGGTGGTTTTGGCTGTAGCTGCTCAAAACAGGAAGCAGAACGGGGCAACTTAGAAAATGTGAGAAAATTAGTCTCTGCCTTCGGTCTCACCATATAAGCTGGGGATGGGTGGTGGGAGGGATAGCTTTTGCCACCTTCCCATGCAGAAATGTGAGCATCTTAAGATGAGTGTATCTGATAGCTGCTGCTGCTGACCACATCCTTCCCATTCCCTGAATCATCACCTGCAGACTGCGCTTGGGGTTTCCTGTGCCACTGCTGACAAGCCAGCAGAGAGGCAACCAGCTGCCTGCCCTGCTGCTCCCCTGCACAAGGAGGCTACAGACACACATGGTGGGGCCAACGTGTTGGTGGGGTGGCCCTGGTACCTACCAGGTCCACACAGCAAAGAAACAGGTTTTTTCAATGCAGCCTTCATCTGTTATAGCAAGTGCAGTGTGAATCTCACTGTGGTCCCTGAGCCCTGAATACTGTCTCTGACAATAGTTGTCACACAAAAATTGTAAAATCATAGAATCGTAGAATTGCCCAGGTTGGAAGGGACCTTTAAAATCATCAAGTGCAACCATTAACCTAACACTGCCAAGTCCATCACTAAACCATGTCCCACAGCACCATGTCTAAACGCCTTTAAATACCTCGAGGGATGGTGTTTCTACCACTTCCCCAGGCAGCCTGTTCCAAGGTTTGATAACCCTTTCTGTGAAGAAATCTTTCCTAATATCCATCCTCTCCTGGTGAAACTTGAGGCCTTTTCCTGTTTCCTATTGCCTGTTACCTGGGAGAAGAGACCAGCCCCCACCTCGCTACAACCTCCTTTCAGGTAGTTGTAGATGACTATGACCAAAGCAGGCAGTGCAGATACAGCATGGGATCCTCCCAAAACCTTGCATTCAGTATTTACTTTTAGCATTGGTCATTGGAAGTCTCATTGCTCTACAAATGATGGAAAGGATCCACACATGGTTAAGGGTCTGGGTTGGACTGCAGTCTCTGAGGTCTCTCCTCAGCCTGAAGCTAATGGTGAAGAGTCCCTTGATCAGGCCTTGGAATTATGGAGATGTCAGGGGACTCACCCACACATTATCTTAAAGGGAATGACTTTGCATCTTTGAACTTGGCCACCTCAGTTTTTGGGTTTCCAATTTTAGGCTTTCCTGTGCGTTGCAGGAAGCCCACAAGATACCCCAGCATCAGTTTCTGCCCTTCTGAGCTTCTTAATGAGCAAGCAGCTCTGAACAGCTGTGGAGAGGAACTTTTCCACAGTTAACTCAAAAAAAGAAGATGTTTACCAATGCTCTTTAATGCACCTTTCTTGTCCAGACTTGAGTTAAAATTCATCTTAGAAGAAATATCACCTGTTAATTGTTTTTTGGAAGCAACCCATGCAACTCATTTCCCAGGACTGGCCTTGCTGAGCTGACTTGAAATAAAAAAATGATATATTGGTGAGATTAGGACCAATACAGCATGCCTGAAGGCAAAAGTACAGATTGGATACTTTCCTTCCCACATAATATATGCATAGCATTGTCAAAAATAGCATATTTCCCAGGTGACTGCAAAGGGTGTAAAGAGGAGATAATTTTCTCTGGGGGCACTATTTCCTTGGTAGTGTCTATCAACTGCTACTGCATAGGAAATAGACAATTAACTGGCAGATGTAAATAGCTCTCAAATATCTTGCCTGTCAGTGTTTTTTGACTTATGCTAAATTCAGTGACTCAGTTTTCAGCCTTGAATGACATAAGGACAGCGGTATGGAGGGAAGGTGTTCTGGAAATCCACTTTTCAGTGAGGAATGACTACTGATCACCTAAACATCTAAGTCTAAGATCACCAAGCCTGCATTCGCCGGGAAGGAACTAAGAGGGATGAAAATACCTTAAGTGGTTGAGGATAGAGCAAAACCAGAGCGTAGTACCTTCTATCCCACTCCTTGGGAAACCTAGCTAACTGGCTGAAGCTGGAAATCAAAAATCAATTCAGCATCAAAGACGTTCTCTGAAGGTGCTTGGCCAAATCTTGACCGCATGAAAGAACTGGGTTTTTTATTGATCTTTTTTTTTGTCTTGCATAAAATGGGGCATGCTGAAGGGCTGGCTCCCCCTGACCTGGAAGGTAAGAGGTATTGAAGGTCAAGAAGGAAAGGGAAGTAATTCAAAAGGTTAGTAAGCACCAAAATAGATTACTTAAATACTGTTTCTAGAGATGGTATCATCCTGAAAAAAACAGTGTAAGAGTCACAAAGAATCACCAAGAAACACAAATGTCATCTGCTATACAGATTTAAATCCCAGAACCTTTGGTAAGTGAAAGAATCGTTTGGGTATTTTTATGCTTTAGATAGTCAGATCTCTTTGGAAGACACAGCACAAGATCTTGCTGCAAAGGGAAAAAGAGAAGACTGCTTTGGCTAGGAGGTTGCTGTAAAGTTTTTGTTTTTTTTTTCACCTTATATAAAGTTAGAACATTTGTCCTCTGTTCTTCTTGTATTTAAGAAAAACATTGGGTTTTTTTTTCTCCGGGGAATCATCTTTCGGACCTAGCCAGGACATAATGCATCACAAAACAAAGCAAAAGGAAGGTTTGGTAGAATTTCAAAATGTGCTGCATCACACAAGAATATACTAAAGCAGCCCAGTTGTCACTATATGCTTGAGACACTATGGTTAAGCTGAAGATATTGGTGAAATCATCATACCAAGAGTACCTGTGTTTTAAGACTACTCTACAAATTCAGTGCCCCTGGTTTCAGTGCCATTGATTTACACTGTTTTTTGCAGGCATGGTGATTACCTGGCTTTGAAAAACACACAAGCTGGAGAAAGCACAGCACAGGAAGAGAAAAATGTGCGGAGCTGGAGAGGGAAACATAGGGCAAGGAAGATGCTGTAGAAAATGAAGAAAAACATTGCTACTTGCTTGGAATGGGCTGATCATCTGACGGTTTCAGAAAGATTTATTTTGGGGATCAGAAAGATATCACGTGCCAGAGATGATGGAGTATCTGCATTGAATCCTGCTCACTCAGGAGAAATCCCAGGTCTGGTGTTGCTCCTGGAATTGGAAATGCATCTGACAACACGGACCTGCAGCTCTGCAAGATTTTGTTGTCTCAGGTACTCTATCACCAACCCTCATCACTGCCAAGACCCCGTGTGCCACCAATACAACATGCTGTCAAGGTGCTCCAGTCTTCCCAGTGCTGCCTGAAGAAACTGTCTCCTGCTGTGTGTGCTTACTATCCATATTAGTGTGATTATCTCCAAGAAAGCATGAAGAGATCATAGAATCATAGAATGGTTAGAATTGAGAGGGACCTTAAAGACGATCTAGTTCCAAACCCCCTGCCCTGGGCAGGGACATCTCCCACTAGACCAGGCTGCTCAAAGCCTCATCCAGCCTGGCCTTGAACACTTCCAGGGATGGGACATTGACAGCTTCCCTGGGCAACCTGTTCCAGTGCCTCACCACCCTCATACTGAAAAATTTCTTCCTGATACCTAATCTAAATCTGCCCTCTTCCAGTAGTACCAGTAGTGTGGTCTCAGTACATTTTTGCGGTATTCCCATTCCGCACCTATTCCCATTTGGTCCCCTCATGCCTCCTTTTCCGAAATCTTTCCAATCTTCAAAAAAGGCAAGA
>VYZM01012927.1:55746-66660 GCA_013398915.1 Dromas ardeola | reverse complement strand
CCTTTTTGAAGACTGGACTGATATCGGCCTTCCTTCAGTCCTCAGGCACCTCTCCTGTTCTCCGTGACCTTTCAAAGATGATGGAGAGTGGCCGAGCAATAACATCTGCCAGCTCTCTCAGCACGGGCAGGTGCATCTCGTCAAGGCCCATGGACTTATGGACATCCAGTTTGGCCAAGTGGTCTCTAACCTGATCTTCCTTTACTGGGGAAAACTCTTCCTCTCTCCAGACCTTCCCCCTTGCCTCCAGGGCCTGGGATTCACAAGGGACAGTCTCGTGGTCAGCTTGCTGTCCACCAAGCCACCAAAATCCTTCTTGGAAAAATTATTTTCCACCTGATAAGCCCCTGGCCTATACTGGGACATAGGGTTATTCTTTCCCAGGTGCAGAACTTATTATCTTGGTATCCTCCAAGCAGTCATCAGTCCTCAAAGAGGGTCCCTTTCCCCTCACTAAAAGGATCAAAGGGAAAGCTACGTAGTCCCTTATGTCCTCAATCACTTTGTCCAGAGCCATCCAGTCATGTTTGATACTATCCAGGTCTCCCCAGGTAGTACCATTAGTGACCACACGAAAAAGCAGCAGGGGATAATAGTCTGAGTTCCAGAGAAGCCTTGACGGCATCTCAACAACTTCCTGAAAGTGAGCTACAGGCAGCAGTAAACCTCCCTAGATGGCAGATCAGATCAGAAGATGGGGGCCCTCTTGTTGTTCTTCCCAGGGAGTTTCCCACTGCTGTCACTCATTGTTTTCTCTTTGTGTGTGGCTCAGGGACAGCTAGCTTGAACGCTTCATTGGTCAACACCATGGATTGGTCCTCATCAGCTCTCAGGGCAGTCACTCTGTTGTGTAATTGCAAATTTCAGTCTGTAACAGGAGCCTTCCTCCTGGTGTCTGAGTCCACCAGCTTCCAGCATTTGTCACCAAAGGAATTTCCACTTTTCAAACTGACAGGCACAGAGTTTTCTGTAACAGTTGCTGATTTGGGTTCTGGAAGCAGCAGGGTCTCAGAGAAGAACTGGTCGATCTCTTTCTCATCTTCCCTGATGTTACACAGTCTGCTGACCTCAACCTGCAGCTCTTTCACTTGGCAGCACAACTCCTCAATAGCTGCAGACCTCCTGCAGGCTAGGAGATGAATATTCCCTAGCCTCAGAGAAATATCCCACAGCTTCCTGCAGCCTGATACTTTCAGGGCTGCATCCTCCTCCTGAAGCTCCAACTGGGTCAGGGCCTCCAACATCGCAGGAACAGTTGCCTCAGTTGCTGCTGGGGATCATGTCTTGTGGCATGTCACCATGATAGCTGAGGATGTGCACGCTGCTCTGAGAAGGGTTGCTGGCCCCATCTTTGTACCCTTCTGCATGAACTGCTGCAGAAATTGCTTCATCTGTTGGCTGCCTCTGTAAACAGCATTCAGCTCAGTCATGCTTGCAGAATCGCTTTGGGTAAAAATTCTAAAATTTGAAATTCTGAAGTTTAGACATTTTCAATGGAGTGCTTGAAAAGAAACTTATCTCTTGAATTGGTTTAATAGTGAAAAATATTGTTGATTTTCCTACAATGAGCCCCATGTTTTTCTCAGTGTTTTCTTCAGAGGGGTGTTAATACCAGTTGATACGTGTTATAACTATGGGTGAATGTGAATGAGTCTTTAAATGCCAAATAAACAAAATGGTCTGTATGCTGTTGTAGGGAGGGTTTGTTGTGGTTTTTTTTGTTGTTGTTGTTGTTATTTGCTTTGGGTTTTTTTGGTGGGTTTTTGTTTTGGTTTTTGTTTTTTTATGTTTTCAGTGCCTGGAGATCAAGTTAAACTGAATTGCAACACTTATCTGTCCAGGAGGAAATGGGAGCACTGCCTCTTCCATGATTATTTGTTTTCCAGAGTGAATGGTGGCACATTCTTCCTACCAGCCTTTTTCTGCAAGCTACAACTATTTTTATAGACTATAACTCATGTTTGCCGAGCTGCATTTAAAGATAGGCAGGTAGCTGACAAAGAATATGGCTGGTTTTTTTTTCTGTCAATCTTTTCACAGCCTGTGAAGCATATAGTTTTATCTATAAACAGTATTATTTGATGTAAAGAAAAGGGAAGAAAAGACTAGGTTTGGAATTTCTGTGAATGTGACGTGACTTAAATTAGATCAAATAATAATGTTTACAGAGGCAGTAGGTATCCTAAAACCATCCCTGATGTTCTCCCATCTGCTGCATTAAAGCAGGCTTTCATCCTCCCCAAAGCTGATTATTAAAGGAAGTAGAAATATTCCATAGCATGATGAAGAAATTAAAAGATGTGTGTGACTAATTCATCTATTTTTAACATCTTCCTTCTGAACCTCCAATGTCCAGAACAAAGTTACATGTTGCTACAGATGACTTTTTTGAGATCTTTGCTTTGTATATTCCCAACAGTATCTGCATTGAAAGGCAGAAGTAACACTGTTTTTAATGCTGTGCGAAATACAGTCGAAGGCCTGAGGAGCCTTTCACCAGATATAACCCTACAAAAAAAAAAACAAAAAAAACTCATATATTCTACACAGAGCTCTGCAGGGAGATTTTTTGAGCCTGTGGTTACAGAATTTAGTTAGAGAATTTGCTTTTAAATTTACCTCTTGTCACAGAGCTGTGCTCCAGGATGCTCACATTAAAATGATAGTTTGAGGTACACGGAGATAAGTCTGAAATCCTGATGCAAACAAGAAAGATAGTAGACAGAGTGTTTACATATCTGACAGACCGTGCTGTTACTCTGAAAAAAATCATCAAAGAAACATGGGCAATGTAATGTAGGCTAGAGTATTACTGAATGTGACAACTTACTCTGAGAACTGAAGCTATGGAAAGATCACAAAATGAAATTAATTTGATATTCAACAAATGAAATAATCAAGGGTACAATGCTGACTTTTTTCTCATTTAAATCAATAAAATCTTGTAATTCCAAAATGTACCTGGAGATAGTGCACAACTCAAGTAGTTTTTAGAAGTAGGAAGCACAACTTAAAAAAGTTGCCCTGTCAGGCAAGTTCAGCACACCGCAGCTTCAAAAGGCAGCATTGCAAGTAACAAGTGATAGGATGAGAGGAAACAGCCTCAAGTTGCACCAGAGGAGGTTTAGACTGGATATTAGGAAAAAATTATTCACCAAAAGTGTTATCAAGAATCAGAACAGGCTGCCCAGGGAAGTGATTGAATCACCACCCTGGAGGCATTTAAAAGACATTTATATGTGCCACTTAGGGACATGGTTTAGTGGTGGACTTGGAAATGCTAGGTTAGCAGTTGGACTCGATGATCTTAAAGGTCACTTCCAACCTAGACAATTCATTGATTCTATGGTTCTGTGATTCAATGATTCTATGAACAGTGTGATTTTCCCTCAAAAAGGCTGGGTATGCTTGGATGAAATGTGGCACATTTACCCAGCTGCACCATTAACTCTCAGTCACTCCTGGATATGTTCACCCTGCTAGCCATCCTGTGATGCTGTCACCAAACTGGCTCAGCATAAGCAAGGAGAGCTGGCAAACCTTGGTTGTTTCAACGTGGTGCCATGTAAATGTGAATAAGACATTTGTGGACACCATCTGGTGCAGCCACATGGCCCTTTGCTTTTCTACATGGATTTTTCAGCTCAGTGAGATTAGCTCAAGGATCTCGACTCCACAGGTATGCCAGTGTCAATGACTTTCCTGCATTTTATCATCAGTCTATTTCACTAGGAAAAAAAAAAAAATAATATGCTCTGTGTTTTATGCAAGTTCTCATGCTTACTATTACTGCACATAGCTGGATCCATGTGGTCACATTGCACATCATTGTAACCTACGGTTTCAACCACTGCACATTGTTGTAACCTACTAATATTTCAATCCTTAAAAAAAACTCTTAAGGATAAGCATTGGATTTATGTGGCAAGATTTTGACAGGAAGGAAAGCTGCAGGGGTGGTTTCTGTGAGAAGTGGCCAGGGGATGCCCCTGCATTGCACAGAGATGGTCCAATGATCCAAGATGGACCCACTGATGGCCAAAGCTGAGTCAATCAGCGACATTGCTGGCATGTCTGTGAAAACTTGTTTGAGAAAGGGTAAAAATCTCTGTGCAGTATCTGGGAGTGAGAGGAATCAGAGAAAATGTGAAAGAACTCTGTGAACACAATGGTCAGAGAAGCAGGGGAAGGAGGTACTCCAGGCATCAGAGCAGAGATTCCCCTGCAGCCCATGCAGACAAGACCATGGTGATGCAGGTTGTTACCCTGCAGCCTGTGTAGGACCACAGTGAAGTAGATATCCACCTTGCAGCTCATGGAGGAACCCACGGTGGAGCAGGTGGACGTGCCCTGAAGGAACCTGCACCCCATGGAGAAGAGCCCATGCTGGAGCAGGTTTTCTAGCAGAGCCTGTGGCCTGTAGGGGACCCATGCTGGAGCAGTCTGTTCTTGAAGGATTGCACTCTGTGGAAAAGAACCACAGCCATGGGAGGGGGACCCCACACTGGAGCAAGGGAAGAGCATGAGGAGGAAGGAGTGGCAGAGATGAAGCATTATGAACTGACCTTAACCCCCATTCCCCACCCCTCTGCATTGCCTGGGGAGGAGAGAAGGCAGAGGAGTCAGGAATGAAAAAGTGAAGCTAAGCTTGGGAAGAAATGAGGTAAGAGGTGTTTTTAGTTTTGTCTTTGTTTCTATCCTACTCTTTTTTTTAATTTGCAATAAATTAAAGTAATCTTCCTCAAGACAAGTCTGTTTTGCCTGTGTCAGTAATTGGTAAGTGATGTCCCTGTCCTTATCTTGATCCACTAATTTTTTCATCTTTATTTTCTCCCCCTGTCATGCTAAGGAGGGGGAGTGAAAGAGCGGCATAGGGGTGTCAGGCAGCCAACCAGAGTTAGCCCACCACAGGATAACATGAGTGTGCTTGCATTATGGCTAATGTAAAATTAAACACTCATAATACTGCAATATCACTATTTAAGCAATTATCCTCAACATCATTGCTAGAGAACTCTGCATAGTAGAGGAGCTTGAAATTGTGATGCTTACCTGTAATTCACATAGGTAAGTCTATAAATGTTCAGAGAAAATAAACTGTGTGTAACAAGTTGTCATGTGTGTAACATTACTTAAACGTTTTGCTACTTGATGGTTCTTAGGAAAACAAGTGGGGGAAAATACCAAGAGCAATTGTATTGTTCTTACCTCACAGTACTATTAAGAGGTTAACATTTTTTTTTATTCAGCTAAGTGATTAAACTTCCTATTGAATAGTTTTGTTTAAACTTATTGCTTTTATTTATATTAATGCAGTTAGTCCCTAGTACATATAATTGCAATCATAAACCAAAATTACCAAAGAGATGGTATAAGATTTGTTGTCTCTGCTGTGAAACAAGCAGGATCAGGCTGGTATGAGCAATCACTGCAGTCTGATTAGTATGTGGCGTTCCAGCCCCACTATTTCTTGCTGTGAGATAATGTTTTACTATAAGGATGAATTATATTCACAAAGTACAGTGATAATATGCAGAGAACCATGTCTACTGATATTCATTTAGCAACATGCCTTTACTGATGCTTATATCATTGCCAGTTTATCCATTACAGGAAGGAATATACAGCCAGGACATTATAAAAATCTTGGAGGCTTTTCCAAGACTGTCAGAAAACATTGTTCATTAACAATAAATACGAGCTGAAAAAATGCCTCATTTGCAGAACAACCACAGTGTTTTATTCAGTGTAGCACAGTGCAGTACCATACTGACAATTTAGCCATGGTTTTGTGCTAAATTCTAATTGGTTACTGTGGCTCACAACCTTTATTAAGGTTGCACCCTTTATTAATCTATAAGTACAGGAAAATGCAGTCACCTAAGCTAAACTGATGCTTCTTGCAATTGCAGGCATTTCTGACTTTGTTCTCAGAGTACAGTAGTTCGTCTGTACATCACTGCCTTGTTGACTTCTAGTGTCCATGCCAGTTTCGAATGGAAATAAATAGATATGTCATCCATAGGTCAGTAGGTAGGTAACGTGAAAAACGATGAAGGTTGTATTTCATCCAGTTCTAAACACTGCAATTTAGAGGCATCAGTTCTGGTTATGCTATATTTTCCTGCAATTCAGTAAATGTTTCAAAAATTTCACTTTGTTTCTCCTAGTATAGCTGTTTGTGCTTCTGACTCAAATTTTACTTTGGTACTTAATTGCTCATATTCCTCAAGTCTCAAAAAGCTAGTCAGGGAAAGAAGATAAGAATTAGAGAAAAGAAAGAAAAGGCAAAATATGTAACAATTATGAACTAAGCCTAAAATCCATTTATGTCTTTTTTCCTTTGGTCCATGAGAGCATAAATAAAGTTTTTTAGTCTTGTTACCTCAGGATTGACCAAGTATGCCCACACTTGATTGTTAAGTATAGATATTTTTAAAAATCTCCCATCTTCAGCAAGACTACTGAATCAGATTCTTAGATGACACCTAAATCAACTGTGACTGTCTTCAGCTACCTAATGTGTAGTTATTGAGAAGAGACAGACACTGCTCAGAGGTGCACAGCAAAAGGACAAGAGGCAAACAAGCATGAATTGCAGCCAAAGAAATTTCAACTGAATATAAAACAGGAGTTTTCACAATAAAGGTGGTCAAATATTGAAACAAGTTGCCCTGGGAGTCTAAGAACCTCTTTCTTTGGAGATACTTAAAATTTGACTAGACAAGGCTCGGAGAATCCTACTGTAATTTTAAAGTTAGTCCTGTTTTGAGATGGGAACCAGAGTAACTCCAGAAGTTGTTTCCAATTCCAATTATTCTAGGACTCACATCATTTTATTGGCTTAACTATTTCACCTGAGGAGATGGCTCAACTTACATAAATCTTGCAGCACAGAAAAAGAAGACTCATCATTTCAGAGGCATTTTTACCAATAATTACTTTAAGTTTTACTATGGGAATTACAAGCAATTATTTCTTCTTTTAAATAAGGGTACTGATAGGCAACTAACTTAAACTGCAGTATCAGGCACACAGGGAAAAAGCACTAAACTACTATATTCCCTGTATCAGAGGGAAGGAAGGCACACTTTGAAGACCACTGTAGAATCATAGAATCATAGAATTATAGAATAGTTTGGGTTGGAAGGGACTTTTAAAGGTCATTTAGTACAACCCCTCTGCAATGAGCAGGTTTTGTCCACTTAAGTTTAAACAAGCGTTGTGCAGACAAGATCCCACTTCTGCAGGCACGTGCTCTGCTTTGGGCCTTGATTTTCCCAGAGAATTTGAGGTCCTTAAAGGCAACTTCTTCAGTTTGTGCAATTTAAGTGTCCAATGCACCTTGGTTGTCTTCTGTCCATGGATAAATACTGATTTCATAATGACAGGTATTTGATTTCAGTTAGTCTGGTTCTTGGGGAGCTGTATGACAAGGAAACATCTTGTACTGATAGCTTTGGGCTCTTTCCACAGCAATTACTTCAGTGTAGTAATTAGTAAGGTATATAAACAACTTGTTGTAATTTTGTTAAACAGGATGTTGACTGAAATAAATATTTAAAGTTGGCTACTTATTTCCTGGAGAACTTTGAATTATTTAGGTTTTTTTAAAGATACATATTATGAGCTTGAACTGACCCAGTGGACTTTGCAACTTGTTTCAGAAACCAGTAATATAACAATGTAAAATAAAGTCTTCCTGATATGTTTCTAACAAATAGCAATGAAGTTCTTCAGACGATTGTAAACTTAAAGGCATCAGCTTCATAACAGATCTTGTTCCGTTATCACATCACTGACATCTGTAACTCTTGCCATAACTGACAAGTTTCATTGTAAAGGCAGCTGAGTGAAATTTCTGTGGGTATTCTTGGGTTTTAAATGCTGTTGGAAAGGCAGTCTGAGGGATATGAGGGATCTTCTAATTCATTGCCTAAATTATTTTTTAACAATTTTATAAGGATTTGCTCCTGTTTATATAGGCCTACACAGTTATTCAACATTGTAACACAGCCAGTGGATTTTGGTGAGATGACCTAATGACTCTGAGTGTTTTAACAAAACTCCCATGTTAACCTGCCAAGATCTACTTTCCCACAAAGCCAGAAGACAATATACAGTGATAACCTACCTGCACTGGCAAACTAGAAGGAAACACATTTCAACAATGATAGAAAAGGAGATGGAAAACACCCAAAGAGAAGAGAAAAAAAACCCAACACAACAGACTGAGGATTCAACAGAATCATCATTGGCTTTACTTGTACTGGATCAATGCCAAAAAATTGCAGGCTTACAGAAACAAAAACAAGAAGTCATTTCAGCCAGGAATATCAGAAAATAGTGGTGTCAGACTGCTTTCTGCAGTACAGTTCTGACCATTTTTTTCCCCTACTTTTGTTACTGACCTTCAGCTCTCTTCCCTGGCCTTTTTCATAATCTTCACTTTAGCCACTTTACAGATGTTATCTCCTTACTTCCTCTCCTTTATTCCCTTTTCAAAACCACCACCATCACACAATAATTCCCCCCCTGAAGAATTATTATCGACTTTTCCATTTTATTATAGGCAACAGAAACTGAGCAACCACCTCCACACACACTTAGTGGGGATCAAGAGGGAAAATGATGGTGCTACCATGACTCTAATAAGTTATTAATATACTCGCTCTGTTGTATATTATATCCCTTTCTCTGACATACTATATGTCTTCTCTAGTCAATTTATATTTCTATAGTGGTATCATTTTTATTTCTACAGTACCTTACATTGAAAAAGGGAAGGAGGATGTGAAGAATGAAAGTAATAATTCATGACTATACATTGATTTGAAATATAATGATAATGATGATGAAGAAGAAGAAGATAAAGCTAATGTTCTGAGATGGCTGAAGGAAAGTATAAATGGACATGACAATGTTGCTAGTCTTGTGTAATGCAAAGACTCCAAAAGAACTGACTTCAGGCAGGAGAACAATACTGCTATTGTAGTCAATACAAAAAAAACTGAGAAGAGCAATAATATAAAAATAGAATCAATTTTTTCAATTACCTTTCATGAAGTGTTTAAAATACAAACATGGCTGATGTAAAAAAGGCAGTGGGAGAATACTTCAAGGGAAGATTATTCTTTCCTCCTACATAGGAATGCTTTGCTCAGAAATGCTGGAATAGAGTAATAGAAGTCATCAGATAAAGCAGGAGTTTAAGAAAATATGGGTCAAGAAAAATATAAGCATAATACTGTTGCTTTTTTAAATGGCCCATAGGGTTTTCATGATGGAAATATCACAAAAGAAATGCTTCCTTTAAAAACTGACTGTGTCTTAATAACAAAAGTGTTTTGCACACTGTCAGTGATGTTCATCTCTAAAATACCAAGAATGGCAACAACATCATAAAATCATTGATAACTCATAGATTGTCCTTAGTAATCATTTCCACTTTCGACCTTAATCCAGGGTTTATAAATAAGGTAAACCCAACTGCAACTAGCTGATAAATGTACTTAAATTCTGACTTGTGGTTTCATCAATGTGTTTAGGGAAAGACAGGACAGATCTCGTTTACAATCAGTGCTCTAAGTGGAGTGGGATGTGTCACTACATTTCATTTAGCTATGCCTTCTAAAATTCTCATAATATTTCTTAAGTCAAATGCCTGGAATGCTTTCAAGAACTCAGGAAGATTCACTATCTTGTACAAATAAAGGTTGTCAGTTTATATTAATGACTATCACAGAATAATTGAAGTTGGGAGGGACCTCTGGACATTGTCTAGTTGAACTCACCTGCTCAAAGCAGAGTTGGCTACAGGAGGTTACTCAAGGCCATGTACATTTGGGCTTTGAATATCACCAGAGACAGGAACTTTGCAACATTTCCGGGCAACTTATTCCAGTGTTTAAACACCCTCACAGTAAAACACATGTTTTCTGATGTTCAGATAGAATTCCCTGTACTTTAAGTTGCACCCCTTGCCTCTTGTGCTGTCAGTGGGCACTACAGAGAAGACACGAGGTAGGAGCATGGCTTAGAAGCTGCTGACTTTTATAGAACCACACGTTTTCAATCAGGAGTAATATTCCCTTAACATTCACCAAATTTTAAACTCCTTAGGAGACAACAGTTCCCCTAGCAAGCGATGGGGTTTGCTGGTTCACAGTTGCAGTTGAGTTTTCTTACGCAGAGAAGCTCTCTTGCGCAGAGACCAAACTGGTGTCTTACTTCTGCAAGACAGAGACTGACAGCCTACGCTGAATTCAGTACCCTAACCTCCAATTTCATAAATGCACAAAGTCTTTCTTTCTCTTCTTCTAACATGAAAGTAGTGCTACCTTGAGAACCCATTTGGGAGAAACAAAAATAGTTCATTTGTTAACCTGAATTAGCTTGACTAGAGCAAGTTTGGAAAGCCCTGAAGAACAACGAATATGCAGTGGAATGGATGTCAGCACAGGTTTCATACATACCTACATAATGCATACCTACAGTCCAAGGCATGGCTTTATGGCCTGTCAGAAGTTGGTGTTGTCCCATCCCCACTCTATTGCTATCCTAGCTGGTTACGTTATTTCAGATATGCCCATCATGCTTCCTAAATGCAATACAGACATTGACTGTGATGCATTTATTAAATAGATATAAAATAGACTATCAGGCAGTGTTTCCATTATTTACCCCTTTCAAAGTTAGAAAACCTTGGAAAAAATAAAATAAAATTTCATTTGAGATTCCAAATACATAGGCTTCAGAAATGTGTTACGGTCTGTGATGAGTTAATGAATCAAAATATACGAATATTCACATTTGGGATGTGTGTGGGGAATAATTTACTGAGGCACAAGAAGGTAGCGCTTCAGCGTAACTGTATTTCCACCTAGAATGGCACATGAATTACTTTTCTTTTCT
>VYZM01012927.1:39813-55710 GCA_013398915.1 Dromas ardeola | reverse complement strand
TTTTTTTTTTTTTTTTTTTTTTCCAGAATGGGTAGCTAGGATATATTAACAAAATTCAACAATTCAGCATTTCAGGGAGAAATCATGGTCACAATGAAATGAGCTACAACACTTTCACTGATTTCTGTAACTTATTTGCAACTAATCAGTAGTTTTACTTGCTTGCTAAGTATTAGAATCTACCTCGTGAGCACCCAGAGTCCATTAAAAGTACCAGGAAAACAAAGTAGCTAGAGTAAATGAATGACCTCTAATCTCAAATATGCTTGGCATTTGGCTTTGTTGTTTCTGACCACAGGACTCTCTTTAAGGAATAAGCACTGCCTGAGGAAACATAGACCCATCTGACAAAGCAAGGAAAGGACATCTTTGCAAAAGGACACACTTTGCAAATTAGCAAAGTGGTTTGCTAATTCAGTGAGAAGAGCTTTAAACAAGGCTGGTGAGGAATACTGACAATACCTGAAGAGAAGTGGAGGCCTGAGGGGAAATGAAGAGTGACCCAGAGGAATCCATGATGGTGGAGGCAGTCTCATTACGCCTATAGAAGCTGCATGATTAGGGACTCATCTCAAGTGTCTGCACAAACTGAAGAAATTAGAAACTGTTTATGAATATTTCCAGAGCTGTAGTCTCATTAGGATCACAGATATGTAATGGGATATGACTCATAACGGAGTGCTATAACAGATGGATACAGGCTCTTTAGCAAGGATGGGACACGAAGGCAAGAAGGAGGGTTTGAACTTTGTGCAATGGAGCAGTTAATACGCGTGGAACTTTACCTTGGAGCAAAAAGCAAGCTGGTGAAGGACAGACCAACATGCGCTATGTCATGGTAAGCACCTCCTACAGACCACCTGATTAACAAGCCCTCTTAAGCCTCATGAAGACTTCTTAAAAAAAAAAAAAAAGTGAGATGAATATCAGAATTAGAAATTCAAACTTTAAAAATATCAGTTTTCAGATTCTTCAGGAATCTGATTGGTGGGGACACATGGAACACTGCCCTATATAGCCCAGCAGAGCTAGCTGATCTTCAAGGACGACAGCCCTTTCTAATGTGCAGGCAGTCTAGTAATCATGTGAGATGGCCAGAACAGACGAACCAACTGAGCTCAAACGCAAAAAATGAAGTACACAGAAGGTGGAAGTGTAGAGTGGCTACCTGGGGGAAACACAGAGACATTGCTCAAGCATACAGGTTTGAAAAGAAAGACAGAAGTTGAAACTTGAGTTGAAACTAGAAAAGACCGTGAAAGGCAACAAGCAGGATTTCTGTGAGTACACAGGCAGCAAAAGGAAGACAGAGAAAAATGCAACCTCACTTTCCAATAGGCAAAGGCTCTAGTGACAAATGATGCAGAAAAGACATAGAGCCATTTCTGTCTCAGTTTTACTGATGAGGTCTACTCTCAGGCTTATCAGGCCCTGAGCCTGGCAGCAGTCTGTGGGAGTGAAACCATTACCCACAGTAGAGGGAGACTGAGTTAGAAATCACCACAACAAGTTGGACATACAGAAGGCAGTGTGATGACATGGGGAGCATCTGGGTATACTGAGAGAGCCAGACAATATTACAAGACTGTTCTATATATATAAAAGGCTATAGTTATTGAGAAATGTTCCTGATGACTGAAAAAAGGCAAAAACCACACTCATCTTAAAAAACAACAGCAGCAAGGAGGAGGATCCAGGTAACTGCAGGCCAATTACACTAATCTTGGTCCCCAAAAAGATTATAGGACAAATGTATAGACAAAAGTAACTTAGCAAAGGAAGGGTTACGGTGTCATGTATCACACGAAATGAGCTTGAGGACTGTATACAGCATCTTATCTAAAGCTTGTTAAGCTCAGTAAATCTATGAGTCTGGAAAAATAATCTCAGGATCTGAAAATAAGACCTGGATTCACATCCATTCTGTTTAGAAGAATGAAACTCAAACAAAACTCAGCTCCTACCCTTGCCTCAGATCTGACTTTCCTCACCTGGGAACCAGATGGTTTGTTCAGCATTAGACCACAGTACAAATCAACACACGAACAATGAAGAGTTTTGAACTCAAGTTTGGACTCAAATCCAAGCTGTCATCACAGCACAGACATAATCATAACTTAAGGCATTTCCTTGCTCTTCACTGAGAGATCCTCTAGCTCTCTTGCTATATGCCATTAGTGGGATCTGTGCCACAGATGTGCATACGAATGATTGGTTGAATCGCAGGATGACAGGGTTAATGCGTGCCTAGATAAATTCCACATCAGATTTCCTTCCTCTGACTTTTCTTTGTACTCCATGAAGAGTCATAATGAAATGCTAATCCTCAGCATTATTCCCAGTGTGGACAGATTTTGAATGGTATCATGACAAACATGTGACGGACACAGATTTCACCATATACAAGACATTCCTCCTTTACATAACTTTCAATCTACTTGTGTAAGAGACAGCCTGTAAATTCCCTGACGAGGGGCAGAAGGCCCTCCAAGCCTTCAATGGAATGCCTCAAACACTCACAAGGAAATAATGCAGGCCCGGCCTTCAAAGAACTGATGAGGCTAACACTTCAGGCACCTGAAAGCGTGGGAGGACTCTTTTGTGAAGACAAGATAGTTCTGCCACTCATGTGTTGAGCTTGCTAGTTCTCGGTTCTCGAGGCCATTGTGTCCGATAAGTGACCTTTGCTTCATTATCTGTGAAATGCATGTGAAATCGCACACCCCTGCATATGCTAATGAAGATTATAGAGATCATGCTAAACATGTATGACTATGGCGCTTGTCTCTCCATCCAAATTATGCTATCACCTGGGAGAAGGGAGCAACCTGAGACGAGGTGGACGGTGCTAATTCAGCAAACATAAAAGGGGAAAATAAGTGCCCCTAGAGAGAGAAACAAAAGAAGATTGTACCTGGGAAGATTCCCTGAAAAAGATGCTGGAACCAGGACTGGTGATGTCTTTATCTGGGTCTTTTTCTCTATCTTTTCCTTTCTCTATCCCTTGGTTTCCTTTTTCTTTTAGACTTGTTAAGTAGTGGTTAGAGTTGTTAAGTAACGACCTTAAGTACCGCTTGCCATAAATTGTTGTATACCTGTTGTTAACTAACACGATGCATACCTCACCACTTGCCATAAATTGTCATATACCTAACTAATTATCATGAACTTGTTAAGACCTATACTAATCATTTTGGGAAGCTAATAAATCTTTGTATGTGGACCTTGAGATTTATCTCACTTTAGTCTGCTCTGTTGGGGATTTATAAATTTGAGTCACTCACCCTCCCTTTTTCCTGAGAGTGGGATGTGACAACTTGACAGCTTATTTCCTTCATGCTTAGAAAGTTTTGCATTGCTTCTTGGCTACCTGAAGTCCTGGGCTGATTTTAGCCCATTTCTGTGTAGTATGGGTTAAGTAAATTAGTTAATTAAATCTTCTGGAAAATAAAATAGGATGCAAATCCCAATGTTTTTCTTCTATTAGTAACAGAAAAAGAAAGGTTATGCACAGTAACTAAAAAAGGACAAGTCTTTATTCAAAAAAAGTTGCAAAAGAAGGTGTTATGTATATTAAAAAAATTCAAATATTTGCTATCACATCATAAAGGGAGAAATACTAGGTTGATTTAGCCATCCAAATATTATCTTACAATTATCTATGTGAGTTTGTTCTTGTATTAATTTTGCTTAAGTTAAGGTTACCATCTGTTACATTTTCTTGAATGGAATGGGGACTATCTTGTATTCCCAGGGGGGAAAAAAAAACTTTTTGCTTTGTGTGCAGTTTCCTTAAGCATCATGATAATTTTTTTTCCTGTGATCACGTGTAAAGGTTTTCTGAGGAAATGTTTGGACCTCTCTTCAGGTTTGAGCACAGTACTGTAGATCCCTCATATCCCTCTTGAGATATAAACATGTTCATGTACCACTGTGCTCAAACAAGCTTGTTCACACTTCATTTCTGAAATACAATGGGGACAGGACTTTTAAAAATCAAGAATCACCTCTCAAAACCCTTAGAAGTTCCTGAAGGGAGTAATACTATGCCTCATCTCAGCTTCAGAACCAATAACACCACCATTACAATGACTTTCTTTTTTTCATCAATGTTACAACATTATGAAAGTGATAGCATACAGGTAATGTATTAAAAAAAAATAAATTTCAGTGATGTCTGAGTCCAGTGATAGCTTTGTCAAGAAATGATGGATCCAAGAACTTATCTTAGTTAGATATTTCCTAATGCCAGTCTACTGCAGAAACACTAAATCAGCTTTCTGGCATTATTTGTGGTATAAAGGGCTGGATTTGTTATTCAGTAGGTCAACCAGGTTTCAAGACTGACAATTTAAAGCTACATTTCACAGTCAAGCTCAGATTAGCCTGTATGAGGACAAGAAAACATTAATAAAATGTGACAAACAAATTAGTGTGACTTGGCTTTAAAATGTTGCTCTTTTTTCCTTTCTTCCCTCAAGGAAGAGAAAATTATTCTCTCCAAGATTTTGGCAACAAAAATATATTGCCTGTGTAATACAATGATAGCTAATGAGCTTTTCAATTCAGGAACGATGTCTTTTCAAACATGTATTACAAAAAAATTAGTCCATGACATTGGTTTTGCACAGAGAACTACATGCTTGGTCAGAAGAAGCTTGCCTTCCTCCAAGAGTTCCTGACCCTGTGAGCACTGTATGTGACCACTACTGCTACTTACCCTCCCTTTCTCCATCCCCACTTGTAGGCTATCTAGCCTTTGGAGAGGTTAAACTTTGATTCCTCATGTCCCAGATCAAGCATTTGAAGAAAGATGAACAACAATCATGTATTGAAATCTACTCCCAATTCAACATGCAAACCTCCAGACACAGGCTGGTACAGGGAGGGGGGGCATGCCTCCGTGCTGGCATGTTTTCCTCCAGTGTGGCTGGGGAAGAATAACAACTCACTTGTCCTTTCCCCTGCAGAGATCCTGTGGAGATGGAGTAGTGCAGCACAAAAGTCGATGCAAGGAGAGTGAGGAGTTAAGGCCACTATTTCTCTTTAAACCTAGCTACTCTCATGTACTTTGGACAGAGGGGACAGAGAGGGACAGGGGATTTCTGTTAAACATAAAGTTGTTTCTTTGAGCTCCCAAATGGTCCATCATGCCAATCAATTTCTCTGTCAAAATACATGCTGCATTTTCACCCCTGTGTCAAGGTTTGGAGACAGGGGATTTAGCAAGTACTAGCTCTCCAGCTGTTTTCTGGAAAGGATGCTGACCCCAGCATTATTAAGGCTTCACTCCAGGCTCTTCTAAGGATCATAAAGGTGTGGGAGTGAGAATTTAACCCTTAACATATAATCACAAGTTTAAGATACAGTTTCACCATGGCATATAATAGCAAGCATTTTGATCGTGACAGGCTTGCTTCCACTCAATTAAAAACATTGAACTCAGTTCATTAGTCATGAGCTTTTCTTTTTTCACATTTTATTCTGATGGCCGAGTAGAAGCAGTTTTTCAGTTAGACCTGAAATCTATTCAGATGGGAAAGCTTATGTATCCATACAAGGAGTACTGCAATTAGCCTAACACAACAATTGTAGTTTAGCACCGAAAATAAACTAGAACTTCTGCCTGTTGTATATCTGTTCATGATAAAGAACTGAAATGTGGGCAAAGAGGAAATATCTGTTTTCTTTAGTCAATTAACATATTTTGTTACCTGAAATGGATGTATATAACTCAACATTTGGCACTTATCAGCTAAAGAAATTTGTACACTAGGATCATTATGCATGGCTCCTATACCTCATATCAGCTCACTTTTTGCATAGACTTACAGAATCACAGAATGGTAAGGGATTGGAAGGGACCTCTGGAGATCATCTAGTCCAACCCCCCTGGCCAGAGCAGGGTGACCTAGAGCAGGTTGCACAGGAACGCGTCCAGGCGGGTTTTGAATGTCTCCAGAGACGGAGACTCCACCACCTCTCTGGGCAGCCTGTTCCAGTGCTCTGCCACCCTCAGAGTAAAGAAGTTCCTCCTCATGTTTAGATGGAGCTTTCTATGTTCAAGTTTGTGCCCGTACTGGACTCTTGTTTAGATTTGTATATGGTCATGTTTCCGTAACTATGCTATCTATGGCAATGTCACATGGGAAGTAATAAAATAATCCTGTGTAGTAAAAATCCAAAATTTCAGTTATGCTGTCATGTATTTCTGGGGATATAAGATGGATTTTAGTTGATGCTTCTTTTTAAATAAAATCTCTTTTTAAGAAATCTATTTTTGAAATTTAGGCCTGGCAGAATCAGAAAAGATTTCATATTAAATCATACTGTTAGTGAACAGAAGATACAAAGTTCCATAAACTAGGAGTTATTTGAACCATAACAAAATCCCAAACTAAAACGGAAAACATCAGTGCAGCATGTGAGTAGCAGAAGCTTCCTAGTTCAGTATGGAAGTTTACAAGATACCCATGGGTCCTCTATGCACGCCCAGAACCAGTCCAATCAAAGCAGTTCAGCATCTACTTACAGAAAATAAAAAAAGTGATACCTACATTCTCCAAAGTACCCAATGAAAGCGAAGCAGCCATACACGCCCTTTGTAACTACTGAAGATAGTGACACTTGAAAGAACTGTGTGAAAATTAAGTGTTCATTCATGAAGTGAGGAACCAGCTCCAGATCTCACCAGCTACATCTGCTGTAAGGCTACCAATTAATCTAACTACGGAGAACTTTCCATTGCTTCCACTGAAGTTGGTCCCCTGTATAGTAAGAAGTACAAGGTTCAAGGGTTCAGGAGAAAAGCATAGAAGCATGCACCTCAATTGCATGTTCAAGTCTGTGTGGGTTTTTTTTTTCTATAGAAGGGCTTTGATAGGAAAAGTCCTAATTTAATAAAAGCACTACAAAATGTCTGCTTTTATTTTGCGGTGCAGATTTAAATGTCTGACTTTATAACCCCAATTGTGAAAACATTCACCATAAACCTTCACTTAAACCCTTACTACAGCAACTAAAAACTACCCGTGGCTTTGCATTATAATGTATTTCAGTGTTTCCTAGGAGCAGAATTCAATATTATAGACTTTGATAACATGATAGGTAATGTGATGTAAGGACTAAACCAAAAAGTGGACATGTTTCTCATAGTCAAGATCTTAATTCAGAGTTCTGTATTTCTTTTTTATCAATTCCATTGATTTAGGACTATGACAGGAGGGTTCCTGACTCAGTTTAAAGCAGTAGCAACATTTCACTATCATCTGCAGCAAGGGAATCCAGAAAACTCGAAAAAAAAAAAAATGAAAATATTTTTTTCATTTTATTATTTTATTTCATGGCAATATTTTTATGACAGTTATAAAAATAGCCCAATAATTCTGTAATGCTCTTTAGTTCAATGTGGCTATCTTGGTAAGATTTAAGCTTCATGATTCAAAGGACTATGTATTTTTGACCAAATTGACCATAAAACGTACTGTTATTTTATAATAATCAAACTAATATGAGACTTTATCATGCTACTTGATGCTTCTGTAATGCTGCTGACCTTGAACAAGGTAAAATGAGAGCTGACTACCAAAAACCTTACTTAAATCATTGTAAACATCAGTGTTTAGTGGAACAGAGATCACTTCAGGTAAACTTTTGTCAGCATTAGCTTCAGAGTCCTAGCAGGGCTACTATATGAGAAAAGAAGTAATTTTGTTTTTTTTTTTTTCTTGTGGGACAAGGCAAGGATATAATTAATATTCTAGTTGTTCTACCTGTGCTGAAAATTTAGGGAAGTGGTGTTATCATTGACCTGAAAGTGAGACAAATGCCTGACTTTCAATGACGCAATAACAATTTTTAATTTGACAGAGTGGAACACCTGCATTGACTGCACTTTTAAACAACCTCACATCTTTCATGACAACTACTGGGTTTAAAACACTGTATTTTAAAAGAAAGCTAGGATTTCATACAACCTTCCAAAAGTAGGAATCAAATTACAAATTGTCAGATAGCTTGGCTTGTCCAGAATAGAAATTATATCTATATAGCATAGACTTTGACATATAACACTACAGTGACATGCAGGGATGTAGTTTATAACAACTACTGCAAAATTTATTCTTTAAATTTTAGCTACAACAGTTTACAAAGCAAAATAATACATTTATTGGCTCTGAAGACTATCTGAAGTTCAGTTATCAAATTTCTTAAATTAAAATACCTAGCAACATATCAAAATCAGGCTTGACATATTGGATAAGAAAAAAAAACTCTAAAAAGAAGTCTACTGAATTATAAGCAGATATGTTAAGACAAAGATAAGATAAACTAATATCATCTAAGAAAAATCACAATTCATGTACTTGTATGAGACTTAGGAATTGGGATATACCAAATGGAATATATCAAGTTATTGTCAAGTTTCACTGTGTTTACATCACACAAATAGCTTGATTTAATTTCTAACAAACTCTAACTTTAAATCTCATTGCTCTGCAAGGCAAATCATCAGGCAGGTACCTCTGAATCATGGTGCAGGCACTACGGCAAACGCCCCATATTTCTAATGTGCCCAAGCACTCAGAAAAATATTTAAAACTCAGTGAAAGAGTTAAAGTAAACAAAGAGAAAAGCAGATTTTATTGCAAAACTCATTTAATATTGCCTATCTTTAAAGCATATATATACCTCCATGTACCTAGTACACCAGCTACCTGAGATTTTTATCACCACCTAATTTGTGTTTGAGTCATTTCCATAAAAAATGGTTTCACAGCAGCAAAGTCTGTGCAGAACATAGTCTTTTTTCTTTTTTTTTTTTTTTTTTTAATTTATGGACAGAATTAACACCACCACCAAGCCACTGTTAAAATTACTCTCTAACTCATGTTAGTCACCACACTTTCAACAGCTTTATATTTTTAAAATGTAGCATTTATTCTCAAGACTGAAAAATTTTGTGAAGAGGAACTGACTTGATTTCAAGAAGAAATTCCTCAATGTGCCTGAGACACAGTCATCCCCAGCCAGGAAGAGTACTGTGGCTTTCTTTCACCCTTTCAAGGGATGCTGCCTTCTAAAACAGGCTGACTATGTTACCGTCCAATATACTTTTCCCTGTTCTCCTCTGACATCATGTGATATCCTTGATGCTCTAAAACATCATCCTTATTTGAAAGGGTGTTATTTTCCTCCTTCCTTCTCAAGTCAGAGTGACTGGAGTAATAAGACTGCATAACAACCCCGAATGATAGTGCTTTTATATCATAAAACTTATGACACATATTACATACTCTAGGAATTGGTATGAGGAAATCTGCATGTCCTTTTTTTATTGGGTGCTGGCCTGTCGTAGTTTCAGCCCCTCTGCCTGTTGAGAAAGATTCCAAGACCAGATTCTTCAAAGACCTGCAGAAGACAACTAGCTTTTTTTACTCAAAAAAAAGTTTTTGTGATGTCTTATTTCTGTTTTAAAGCAATCCATACACACTTTTATGTTTGACACAGATATATACAGACTTATATATACTTTTCAGATGGATACAGAGCACTGTACGCAACTTAAGTATTTATATTTTGCCCATAATTACTCATAGGATGTGTCTACGTTCAAGCCATCTTTCTTACTATATCCTTTAGGAACAGCTGCAGTTATCAAATGTATCAACACAGGAAAGCTCTTAAACATGTAGTTGAGCCTTTAAAATATTTACAATAAAGAATAAATACATTTTCATGGCCTAATCCTCCATTTCTATTACCAGAAAGCATCACTGTGACTCCATTGTACTATCCAGACACAAAACTGGTAGAAAAGAATCAAGCTATAAACTTGTGACATAAAAACACAACATTACAGAACACTTTCCTTAAAAGCATCCTCCACATTTACATCCATTAAAATATAACAAAACAAAAGTGGTTTGGTCAAGCTGACCTTTTTTCCTCCATGAAACATTTATTACCTCATTCTACTTGCAGAATATGAACATACTTAGTTATTCTTTGTACGTATCATCCTCTGGAAGGAAAATAACAACTTCTGCCTCTTTGGAAAGCAAATTTATTTTTGAATTAGAATATTCTAGATTTCAGCATAATATCAAAAAGTGATGAAAGAAATTTAGTAGCTTCAACACCAGCTTTCATAAAGCAGAATTACGACATGAATTACCTTGAATCCAATTCAGGAAAAATGCACCTATGTAGTTTACATAATAGCCCTGAAATGGCCATAGTTAACACAGTGTGTTAATGAAAGACAAACACATCCTGAAATCATACTGGGATGAGATCCAGATGTGCAATATGCAGATGTGTCCTTATCCTGACCGCTTCTCTAATACAGCTATTAATTCTTATCACTACAGATGATTTTGCTACCTAAACTGAAAGTGATCATAGATTTCACTCTCAAATTACTACCTTATTCAGGGTTGCAAAGGAACCCTTCAGCTTTGGAAATTAGGTGGATTTTCAAACACACCTATTGTTTTACTATGTCCTCTTTACTGATTTGGACAGAGTTATAAACAGAATGCTGCCTTTTTTGAACGTATTTCTCCAGCATCGAGCTATCTTCTTTCATGCCATATCTTAAGTTTATTGACTTCCTTCCCAAAACCAGGGACTAAAATTTAAGCAGTGAGATGCTAACCACTATATCTTGTGGCTCATGAGTTTCATTCCTAATGCTCAATCACATACTCATATTGGTGGAACTGATTATCTTAACTTCACCATTCTTCTCCATTTTCAAGTGTACCTTTTCTTTTCTCTCTTGTGGTTTTTCAGCACAGGAAGGACATGAACCTATTGGAAGAGGTCCAGAGGAGGGACACAAAGATGATCAGAGGGCTGGAGCATCTCTCCTATAAGGACAAGCTGAAAGAGTGGGTTTGTTCAGCCTGGAGAAGAGGAGGCTCTGGGGAGACCTCGTAATGGCCCTCCAGTACCTAAAGGGGGCCTACAGAAGAGATGGGGAGGGACCCTTTATCAGGGAGTGAAGCAGTAGGACAAGGGGTAATGGTTTTAAACTGAATGAGGGTAGATTTAGATTAGATATTAGGAAGAAATTTTTCTCTGTGAGAGAGGTGAGACACTGGAACAGATTGCCCAGGAAAGTTGCAAATGCCCTGTCCCTGGAAGTGTTCAAGACCAGGCTGGATGGGGCTTTGAGCAACCTGGTCTAGTGGGAGGTGTCCCTGATGATGCCAGGGGGGTTGGAACTAGATGATCTTTAAGGTCCCTTCCAACCTAAACCATTCTATTATTCTAAGATTCTATAATACGTAATTTTTTTGCCCTATTCTTTATCTTGTCTTCCATAAAGCATTGCTTTGCCATTAATTCTTCACCTAGAACAGATTTTTTTTTTTTTCCTGGCAACACAAGGAAGGAGATGAACACCTGCTATTCTCATTTTACAGATGGAAAAATAAAAGAACTTGCCTGAAACCACAAATTAAGCTAGTAGCACTGTATGGATAGCCTCCTAGCTGTGTGATATAGCCCCCAATGCCTCAGTGATGTTAGCTTGATTTGAATGGTCACTGCCAAGCAACACTTCTGAGAATGGGAAATTGTGACTTGTCAGCTGTGACCACCAGACAAACCCAAAGGATATCAGAGCACTAATAAAAGACCAGTCACGTTGTTACAGATGGAGACTATCATGAAACCAATGCTTGTGCATTCCAAATCATACAGGTGTACAGGCTGGGACATCCAAAATTTGAAATATATGTGGACTTGGTAGTTCCAGCTAGCTTGAATAAAATTCATGAGTGCAGCTGACCCAGAATTTTGCAGTCCCAGTCAATAATTTGTCCCAGTTTTGTAATTTTGGTTGTACAATTTCAGGCTTACTCAAGGGTTACAATGAAAAAATCCCAGTCAGGAACCTATGATGTAGTCAATTGTAAAGACACTTTGTAATACTCATATATTAAAAGGTCTGAGAGAGTCAGGTTTTGATTGATCTACCTTAGAGCTTGAATTGCAGGCTACCTTTATTTTCTAGGGTGGACACGTTGTATGTACACTGGTAACACTGAAAAACTATAAAGTGCAGAAACTTGACAAATACTATTTGTAAGATCTGTTGCACATTGTTTCATCTTCGTGCTTCATCTTCAAGCACTGCAAATGTTGAGATAGAGACAAAGCTATGGATTCTTTGTTTGTTTGTTTGTTTGTTTAGTGTAAGCTATAATGGTTCAGCAGTTACTTCTAAGTAATATCCAAATTTGCTCAAGCAAAGAAAACAACATAACGGAGTATTCAGAGCCTTAAGGTATTAATAATCTTGGGGGTTTGGGGTTGTTTTTTTTGTTTGGGTTTTTTCTGTTTGTTTGTTTGGTGATTTTTCTGGTCAGACCTGGATGAATATTATTTTTAAAACATCACTGGTAAATATGGGCTTCAGAAAATATTTTCTCTGTAAGAAACTTAAGGACTGAAAATTGTGTTGCAGTGGAATTAGTGGGTGTTTTTAATTTATTTCAAATGTGCCAGGATTTTATCCCAGGAATTCAAAATCTATTTAAAACACACTGAGATTTATTCTATTTAACTATAGCAAAAGCCCATACAGCTTCCTGGATAGTCGATGGAAACAGAGAGGGAGATTAGAGACTTCTCTTTTTTTTCCCAATTCATTTTTAGAAGGATCTTAGTCTGACTAAGATCCTTCTAAGGACTTCAGCTAAGGGCCTGAAAATACCTTTTCATGAAAGTGACTCAATTTACCTATGGCAAAGGAAAGGAGAAAGGAAACTTGCAGATTCTCTGAAGGGAGGAAAGTATTTCAGATGCTTGTTTGAAGATTATCTTAGAATACTTGGAGCATTTTTGCTACTTCAAAAAATATCAACTTGAAAAAATAAAACTTTTAGAAGTGTTTGTTTTATAGTTAATATTTTGTTCACACGCCAGCTGGTGGCTAGGCATGTAAACATGGAACAGTAGATGAATGGTGGAATGCCAGTTAATAAAAGTGTGCATTAAAGAGAGATTGGAATGAAAAGTTTCTTACTTGGCCAAGAGGAGACAGGATACAATGCCAACTGTGGTGGGATGCTTAGGTAAACAGATTGAGTGGCAATTTGGAGAAGGTATTCTGGATTGAAAAACACATTTGTTGGGATAAATTTGGCACAATATCTAACATTTACCTCTCTGTGTAACAGTAGGCAATGTATTTCCTTTCATGAATCTTTAAATCTCAAATACACTATGGATCAAAGTGGGTGACAGCTTGTCCAATCTTGCTTTGTAAGGATAAATAATTCCTATTTTCAGTCTTTGTTCAAGAGTATGTGTGAGGGACATTTCTTTGCTTGTTTTTCACAAATATATTTCTGAAATATATTTTAGTTCATTAGACGAGACTCTCAATGGCAACCTGGATACCAAAGGTTATGATGGTATATGCCACATTTTATGCCTACCTGAAATTGAAGAGATCTTGAAATGCTACATATTTTCTTGCAGTGGCTGAGGAGGGTTTTGGGCTGCAAAAGCAAATTATACCATAACAATTTCCTTATATTGCGCTGATTTCATTATGAAACCTACACTGGTGCCTCAGAATCTTCCAGTGATTTGAATATCAATGTAGCATCTGTAGCCTTACCTGTGGAGATCTTCAGTGAAAAAGGAAGAAGGAGCTAATCCAAGAGATTATTTGACCTCATCCTTCTTTAGACATGACAATTTTCTCTATCTGCAGCCAAACATATTGACTTATTTCTATTTCTTTTACTTCATATGATAAAAAGCAAGCATAGACTCTCATGGGTAAGTAGGATTCACTTACATTTAGATATCTGAAAAATTAGATATACAGATTTTATTTTAATAGTTAAAAGAGGAACAAGCATATCAAAGTAGAAATTCATCTGACCTTCCTTGGACACATATTTTAGGTTAAAATGTATTGTCCTCTAGGAATTTTCTTTTCATTGGGTAAAGATGAAATGAGATCTTAAGTATTATAGACAATTTTAAAATTATTATGCAAAGAAAAATGACTCTCCCCCAATAACTTCTATACTAACTGACACTGATTTTCTGACCCCTACCACATAGATGATAGAACCTTCAGGTCTCTTTTTGTATCATTTGCCTATAGAATAGTTATCTTTAAACTATTATTTTGGTAGTATTGAAGAAGATGTGAGAATCAGAGGAATCTGTAAACTGCACACAGATTGAACCACCAAACTGATCATGAGTTGTGACTTCAGGATGACTTGGTAGTCACTTCAGAAGAAAATCTGGTCATCTGTGTCATTAATAGACTATGTAGGTAGAAATACAACATAGTAATCCAGCTTGTGAAAGTATAATGCTAGATACATTATACTTCCTTATTAAAAAAAAACAGGTTAAGAACTTCCTCAAAGAAGTGAAAAATTTCCTATGACAAATCTTGCTGTCTGTGGTAAGAGCATTCAGAGAGATCATAATACATACAGCTGATTTTATAACCAGCAAATTGAACCTAGCAGAAGAAGTAAGTATAATAATATATCGGTATGTATGTTTTTCAGCTTCAGATAAGTGTCAGCAGTCCCTCACTTGTATTCTCAGAAAAGACCATGAATAAGTAAAACTACAAACACATCTTAAATTGAATAATGAGGAGAAATAAAAAATGAAGGTCCTAAGAGATATGCTGAAGATTATTGCATTCTGATAACACAGTTAAGATTTCAATATAACTAGAGTAGGAGTAATAGAGAAAAGTGTTCTCTTTGGAAAACAGTATAATCAGGACAAGATACAGCTGAGCAGCTTTTGAAGATGGGCTATCTCAGGGCACTCTAAAATGGCAAGTAGTAAAGAGAGTAGTTTTATGTCTCAGTGGCATTTTCTGAATTCAATGGATTAAGATTGTATTTTCTGATTTCTTTTTAACCTTATTTCCAATGTTATAATCAATAAGTGAACTTTTTATTCTATCGTATAGCTGAACATATTTTTTTTTTCTTTTTAAACTCGTCTGTTTTTCAAAATGAACTCAGAGATAGGTAACAACTCTGATGTCTTTTATGCATCCATTGAGAATATCAAAATAAATAAATAAAATTTCGTGTAAAAAATGTATTCCGAGTACCTGAAAATCAAGAACACTAGCTGAGTTATATTTCCTACCAAACCTTACTTTGCTTCAGAGAGTTAATAGTATTTGCGCTAGATATAAAAAAGAAGTTCCTCCCAGTGAACATATTCTGACAAACATCTGGCCATGGAGAGAAAACCTGTGATGTCCAGAAATATCCATAGTTTCACAGATTCATTAGATTTACTAGGAAGGTAAAAACCTAGTTAAATTGAAAGCTGGATAAAAGATTAAAGGGTTGAAAAAGATGGAATTTCCGATCGTGCATCTGAAAAGGAGGAAGGGTATTAGAAAAAGAGGATTGAAGTCAGGATGAAAAAAAATGTACTTTTAGAAAGAACAATGAAGTATAAATTTTATAAAGTTAAAACATTTGGAACAAACAGTAGAACAATAAATGTAAACCAAAAAAATAAGAAGGTGGAGTAACTGTAGAATCTGATTATTTAAAAATACTATATGAAAGAGATTTATTGCAAGTAGCTTTGCAAAAACAGTTTCTCAATTCCTCAGCCCTTGAGAACACACCAGTCCCTGGGAAATGTTTTGTTTTCCAATCTTATCGACATTTCCTAAAAAGTAAAGAAACAGACTGAAGCAGGAAATGGGTATTTCATGTCACTCATGTTTAGGCTTAGAAAAAAGTTCCCATTCTTCATGAAATAAAAATTTAATCTTTTGAAAACTAGATTCCAGTACTGGACAGCATTGAGATGTAAAGAACTGTAGATCAAGCCTTTTTTTTTTTTTTTTTTTTTAAAAAAAAA
>VYZM01012927.1:21599-39738 GCA_013398915.1 Dromas ardeola | reverse complement strand
CACCAAAAAAAGCCCACCAAAAAACAACAACAAAAAAAACAGGCAGAGAAGAGACTTTTGTACAAGTATTCCAGGCAGTGGTCCTAAACACAGGACTGATAGCTCTATTGTTATTCGTAAGCATCCCTAGTTTTGACCAGAGATTACGTCATTCTTAGAATCATAAAATCATAGAATAATTTAGATGAGGAAGAAAATCTTTGGAGGCTACTTAGCACACTCCCTGCTCAAAACACGTCTAATTACATCAAGATTCTCAGGCCTGTGGTAGCTAAGTCTTGAACACCTTTAAGGACAGACATCCTACAACCTCTCTGAGCAACCTGTTCCAGTATTTGAGTGTCTTCATGATAATTTCTTTTCTTAAGGTCTAATCAGTATTTCCTGTGTTCCAGCTTCTTTTTTTTCTCATCCTACTGCTGCACGATTACAAAAGCAGAAGTCTGAGAAATTGGCTCCAACTTAGCATATGTTTAATCACTGTAATATAGCAACATATATGGATGAAAGAACTATTTTTTGGGGTGTTTTTTTGTTTGAGTCTGTGTGTGTTTGTTTGTTTGCTAAGACATAAGCTTTTAACATTAACGAGGAAAAGTTTAATGTTGAAAAATCAATATTTTCTAGGCTAAAAATATATTTTATTGAAAAACTGGTGACTGAATCTAATTATCATTCAGTATATCCTATTTTGATTAGCACACTTGAATAAGAAATTGTCTGAATGGCCAAGTACAACTGATGATTTGATGTTTTAAAAACCTCTAAAATCTTTGTGTTGCTGATTTCTTTTTAACTGAGTTTTAAAACACAAATATCTGCACAGGGATAATGAACTGCTAGAAACTCATTCAGATTCAGACTCCTAGCACGAGCATTTTAGTGGCACAGGTTGGGTATTTCACCAATATGCGGGCAATTATTACCATACACCTCTTTCAGGTAAAATGGATCTTGAACTATGATGCATTTATCCTAATTTTTTGAAAAAAGTTTCTCCTTAACACTGTAAGGCTATCAAGGAAAGTATTTGGACTCACTGACTGTTCTTTCTTTATGTTAACTTGAATAAGTAGTAGGGTTTCTTTGATGGCTTAATGAATGTAACTAATCATGCTAGACAGGCATCCAGCATTATGCTACAGGTCTACTGCCTATAAGCAGTGTATTTCCTTCTATTCTTATTTAATATATGTCTTTTATTTTAAAGATTTTTTAAATTTTTACTGCATTTGCAATTTCTCAATGTCAATCTATCACTGACCTGGTCAATAGCAAAGTGCCAATTTTACTGTGAAAGACTGAAGTAATTCTTCCCCTCTCCACTCATCTGTTATCCTTTGCATGCTGCCAGCGACTCTAGCTACCTCTTTTATCCCATTTATCCACATAACACCTTTCCTTAGAAGGTTGTCAGAGCCATAATAATTTTTTCTAACATCCTACTTCAGATATTTTCCAAATATGCCTGTCTAAGCCACAACTGTGATTTTATGATTTTTTTCATCTGTATGATTTTTTTTTCAAGAACTATTCTATTTCTGCACTTTAAGTTTAGAATCATCTGCCAGAAATAAATATTGCTTGTTGCTTTAGTTATGACATGACATGAATGATGATAAGAATATTAACCTCAATGAGTTGAGTTCTTATTTTACAGAAAGAAGGGCTGGAATATTGGGAAAGAAGAGCATTTATTTCAGTTGAAAAGCTCAGAATTTCCTATACATTGTTATTGCTTGAGAATGGAAATAAAGAATTGTGAAGGATGATTGGATGATTACAGAAATATGCATTAGCATTTAAATAAATAATATATTTTGAATTAGCAGGGTTTACCTGTAGTGATAAACATTTTCATGTTGGCTGTGTGCCTTAGGCGCTGACTGTATTTGGGAGCTGGTAAAATAATGATTCCTTTTTTGACATCTCACAGCCCACCAGTGGCTCAGAACAGGTTCAGTGGCACTGATAAAAAGAAATTAATATCAATTCATCAATTTTTAATCCAATTTTACCATACTACCTGAATAGGTTAACTTGAATTTGAAAAATTATTTAGATTCTGTAAAATACAGACCTCTTTTGGTCTGCATGTATTAAAAGTTGTACATAAAAAGTATTAAGGCAAAGAACAAGGGGAAAAAATACTTTCCAACATCAACTACAAAATGCATTTATTTGCAAACCTTAGTAGTTCATGATGGAAGCAAACAGTCAATATTTTTTTTTTTAAAGTTCAAAAAGTAAACAACATATGTAAAGTGTTTTGTAATATTTCCCTCAATACCAAGAGGTTTTTATTTAATTAATATGTGAAACAAAGTTAAAATTAGCTCACGTCTTCAACCTTTCAGTGTTGTTTGGGGATTTTTACAGGTTTTAAATTCACCACGGTATCATATTTCAAGTCTGTTTAGACCAAAAATGCAGGGGTATTATTTTCAGGCAGAGATTAGCAGAAACTTTTAATTCAGACATGCTACTTCTAGAAAACAATTTGCTTTATTGTCTGAAGGTATACCTGCATCCTTGCTGCAGTGGTTCAATATTAATTATGTACACTCAGATATATCTTAGAGCAGCGGTAATACATATTTCATGCAAAATCAATTGTTAGGGAACAGCAAGGGGCAGCTTCTCCTTAAGAGCACCAGAAGCTGAGGGTGACGCCCAAGAGAGTTGGCAAAACAGGTCCTCATCAGCCAGGGCCCGCCCTAGGCTACACAGTGAGGGAGCAAGGTACATCTGGAGATAGCAGCCAGGTCCAGCCAGGAGTCTACTCATAAGGACATAAGATGGGGATAAGGCAGGGCCAAGGCCAAGCCTGGAAGTCAACCAATAGGTCAGAGTTAGGCTCTGGTCCAGGACAGGTCCCTCATGATGGCACCAGAGCATGATAAGTCAGTCCATGGACTGGGGCTCTGATGATGTGGCTCTATGGCCAGGCAGGGGAATGGTTGTGTCTGAGAAGATCAACATAGCTCAGGAGAGGGCTTATGGCCCCAGGAGAAACTGAAATGGAGCCTTTGGGCCCATAGGTGTGGCCTCAGGTCAGGCTTGTCAGGCGCACTAAGGCTTATTAATCCACTCAGAGCCCTGATAGCAGCCTGAAAATGCTAATGCATCATGATGACAAGTTTGAGACTCGTTTGATACTACTCCAAATAGGATGGACTCTGAAGGCAGAAGACCCCTGAACTAGCTGAGAAAGTCGAAAGCATCATTACTGTTCACCAGCCAAGCATAAAACCTTTATGAATCCCTTTACTACATATCAAAAAATGTTAAAATACATCTGATCACCTCAATGCTTATTACATTTGCTAAAACCTATAGAAATAGATTTTAGGTAAACAGGCAATTATAATCATACTATACGATATCCCTGGAAAAAAAATGTCCAGGAAATTCTGAACAAAATATAAAGTAAATGTTTCATTTAATCTTTCTTCTCTCTGCCTGGTTCTCTAAGGCTCTAGATAAGCACAATTTTTTTGTCTAGAAAAACATAACATTCTTTTAAAATATCTTTGAAAATTCAGAGCTCTGTGGTAACTCAGGAGTTTCAACTGATTAAGGGAGTTTTAAAAATCATTCAATGAGAGTTAAAAGTGCAGTGTTTTTTTTAACCAGGTGTGTAGTTTCTCCTTATTCATAATTCTCATCCTTGTGACTAGAATCTCAACTTTTTTGCTTGCAAGCCTTCACAAAAATTTCACTGAATAAAGTAAATGTTTCTGCAGTAGAAAATGTAGATAGAGGCAAGCTCATATGTTTAGCAATATTTAAACAAAATAAAGACAAGAGACTCCAGCAAAAAAAAAAAAAAAAGAAAGCAGGCATTTTTTAGTATTAAAGAATTTTAATTTGATGCAGCAGATCAGTGCCTTATAAAAAAGTAAATGTTTCAATGCACTTAATACAAATTAGATCTTGACATGGACCAAAAAGCTGCCTGTTTGCAGCCTTGTACCATGAACTGCTTCAACAAGCGGTCAGTATGTTTTCTCTCAAAAGAGTACATAACAAAATGGTCTCTTACCTATTATTTTTGGGGAAAAAACAGTTAGACTTGTGTGATTATGGATGGGGTTTTTTTCAGAGAAAAGATATCTTTGTGGTCTGTGCTACATTTACTGACAGTATCACAAGACAGAGGGAGGAAAGTAAGTAACTTAAGAAAAAATAATTTACTTGTACTGACATGGACTGTTAAAATTGTTTAAAGCAGTTTTGTATGAAGTCAAAATTGGAATGTATTCAGAAGAAAAAGGAGAAATGAAAGAATGGCAAGAAATCTGAAGCATTTCCATTCGGGAAAATAAAGTGATGCCTGGAAGGGTGTAAGTTAATAGTGACAGCTTGTCAAACATACCAAAAAGGATGTGGATGCTGTTTGAACCCAAAGGATCTCTAAGAAGATGATGTTAATAAGATACACAATTTTGCCGAATTCAGCACACAGAGAAATATAGTAGCAGATCTCCAAGCTGTTATCCTCAGGGTTTATTCTCTCTCCTAGTACTGTGGTATGCAACAGCTTCTTAAACTTTTCTGTGCTAAAGTATCAAACATTTATATTTTTTTAATATTTAGGAAATCTGTGTAATACAAAAGCTAGAATGAATCATCAGTAGTAATGGTGATTATTACATGGCAACTGCCATGGTAAAACTATAATTCTAAAGAGTTTCCAGCAGGATCTTCTGAAGAAAAAGGCAATGTCTGGACCTTAAAGAAAAGAGCATTGAGACATGGGTAAAGTAAAACTGGGATTTGTTTCAACCAAAGCTTAGATTTGTCAATTATGAATGGGGAAATACAAGAAACTCCAAATGGTGATTTTGTCCTCACTATTTTAGTTATCTGAAGAAGGGAATTAGCTTTCAAGGTACCTGTACCTTACCTAAGCATCTATCAAGGGTAAGGTACCTAACATTAAATGAAATAAATTTGATATTCAGTGATTTTGCCTATTTACATAGGAAACCAGTGGAGCAGCTGAAAAGCAGCAGTTACCTTTCTTATGTGTTTTAGCAGAGAAAAAATATTAATGGACTATACCTTTTATACGCAATAATATCTGTGCATTGAAATCCTGATGGCTTCACAGAATTAGGTCATTCTTGAAATGTCACAAACATGAAATGATGTATACAAAAGCATATGAAATTACATTATTATGTGATGATTCAATCTGTCCACGTTGAAGTCAATGGCAAAATTTCCACTGACATCAGATTAACAAGAGTTACTGGATATGCCCATATGTTTTAAATAATTATAGATATACCTAGAAGCCATGTACATGGCTGTAGCTGGATATACCAAGGACTGAAAGATAAAAAAAGGCTTAGACTCAAACTAAATCTTTTTACAAGCTCCGTAACTTTTGGTTTGTTATTATTATTATTCATTTTTCTTTCCTCTACACTTTTTAATCTGTCCAGGAGAACTAGTGCTAAAATAAGATAAGAAAAGCTATTTTCACTACTTCCAAAAACAGCTGGCACCAGGAGAAAAGTCTGTTCTCTTAAGTTTTCCAGACTCAATTTTTGCAGACCTTAGGGATTTAGACAGCTCAGATAGCTCAGAGAAGTTCTTTGTATGTATGTGAAATTAAATCAACCTCTTGAACCTTTTAAAATTTTGCCTGTTACAAACTCCTATTTATAGTTATATATTCTTTTCATATGTACAAAAAAACATTGCTTGTCTTTTGTCTTAATGCTTTGTTAACAAGTTACAAATGTTAACAAGTTTTGCTAAAAAAAATAATCAATGTATAAACCAATTAGAAGCTAATATAACATCAGTAATAGAGAAAAGAGAAAACTTTTAATAAAGAGTTTTATTGTCCAATTTATAGACTGAGAAAAAGCAAATGACTTGTATACAGAAGTACGCAAAAAATAATTAGTGAATTATGCTAAAAAAGCACAGACTGCTCTTTTTCGAAACCCTCATCACAAATATTACCATATTTGATTTTTCAATAGAATATATAAAAAACACAGTTCATAAGCCTTTGGTTGATTTTTTCAGAAGTAGTTCAGAAATTGCATGAATGTTTGTAGAAGGCAATGTCAGGAATTTCATTTCCATGCTGTCCTTTAAAACTTTTAAACTACCAACCAGGTGACTAAAAAATGGGTCATTCAGGCAGTTCTTTTTGAAGGTAGAAGCACAATGATAAAACTTGTAAAGGGACAGTCAAAAAGCCAGTAATTACAATCTAACTTTAATTTTCAATCCAAGTGTCTTCTTGTAGATAACAAGATATAATGGTCTGCAATGCCCTGGATAAACCTCTTTTGGACATGTCTGACTGACGGCAATTTTAGTAGGAAAGCCATTAAAGAAATGTTCGGAAAACCAGACACTAGTAGTTGGTTAGGTTAAGTTTGATATTAAAAAAAAAAAATCAAGTTTTTCTTAAAAACGAGAACAGAGAGACACCTCCTTTTTAGTCTCTGTTTTTCAAAGTGTGGAACTCTTGAGTCAAATGACAACTGTGGATCATCTTTTGTCTTGGAAAACAAACATGACCTCATGCCATAATATCAGTTCAGAAGATGAGAGATATCAGGATGTTCTTTTGTTTTGTTTTGTTTTCATAAATCCTAGATCTACGTATTTTGATATACAAATGCTATTAATTTTAAGTTATAATTTTAATAACTTAGAATTTCATTCTCACTTCCATTCCTCTTTAAGAGTGATAAACACTCAGTGATAAACACTCATATACAAAATATTTAAACATTTATAACTGGGTGCAGTTGTATTTGGTTGCTTTTTTCATTAAATGAGAAGTCCAAGCTAATTAAAGGAATATTGAAGAAACCTTTGTTTTCTCAAAATAGGTGACAAGCCTGAAATCCTTCAGAGATAGCTCTCTCTCATCCATAAATCTGTACTAAACACCTCCATCTCTTACCCCATCTTACTTCATTTAAAAAGAATAGTATGAATTATCCAAAATGTTAAGATTTTCTAGACTTACGTGAAAGAATATTTCAGCTTTACAAAGACTACTTAAAGCCAAAAATGTACCCTAAAAATGTACTGAAGTGTAAGGCTGAGTGTGATTTATCAGACTAAAAGTCAAAATCTTGACATCTGAGTTCTCATTTTTGATTTTTCTTTTGTCATTCCTTTGTAAGCACCTTGGCTTTCTTCCTGACGCAAAACACATGAAACTCACAGCTCCTAGGTAGCTGTACCCAGGTGTCCAGACACAGGAACTCAGCCTTGTGTCTCTCATGTATGCACCATGTATATGGTCAGAACAATCTATGTCTCTTCCTGTCACATGATTCATCTATTCATTCTAGATAGCTAGAATGCATATTTATGCAGTCATAGCCATCATTAACACACAAAGAATGCACTTTGCCAGCTGTACACCCATCTGTATAAGCATTAGAAAGGATATTTGCTGTGAGCTTTCTGTCTGCTTGATCAATCTAGCACATGGCCTGACTGTAAATAGCACCAGCCTGTGTCCAAAGTCTTGGGAAAGTTTGTGGAGACTCTGGGAGTGAGCACAGTGCACCTTTTTCATTTACCTGTCTATTTTCAAGGTAATTTCGTAGAAGGCGGTAGTGGCAAATATGACAAAGAAATAAGATTGTATAGAAAAGGCAAGAGCTATGGAGGGCAAGTATGGCCAAGTTGCTTTTTGTCTTCCCTAAAAGCACTGCTTCTTTGTAGTGAAGTGTAAACATCTTAGCGAGTGGCCTACAATCTGACTGAAGACTAAGCTGAGTTTAATGCTTCACTGCGTGTAAGTAAATGGAGAAACAAGGAACTCAGTCCAGTTGTCCAGACGCAGCACAATAGTGTAACTTGAAATGCACTAGGATGCTTCTGCTGTATTTCAAATGATACTGTGGAAGAACACAGTCATCTACGATGTCTGCCAGCGTTGTGGTGATCTTGGGCAATTAAGGGCATGTCAAATGGTATGAGATACCCATGTGTGGACAACTGACCCAAATTAAAAATGTCTGCTCCTGGGCAAGAATCTAATGTGGAAGAAATGACTATCTGTTGTGTAGATATGTGTTGTGGTTTAAACCCAGCTGGCAGCTAGGACCATGCAGCTGCTTACCCACTCCCATTTGGGATGGGAAAGAGAATTGGAAGAGTAAAAGTGAGAAAACTCATGGGTTGAGATAAAGACAGTTTAATAAGCAAAGCAAAAGACATGCACACAAGCAAAGCATGACAAGGAATTCATTCACTACTTCACATTGGCAGGCAGGTGTACAGCCAGCTCCAGGAAAGCAGGGCTTCATCACACGTAGCAGTTACTTGGGAAGGCAAACGCCATCACTCAAAACGTGCTCCCTTATTTCTTCTTCCCCCAGCTTTATATGATAAGCCTGACGTCATATGGCATGGAATATTTCTTTGGTCAGTTAGGGTCAGCTGTCCTGGCTGTATCTCCTCCCAGGTTCTTGTGCACTCCCAGCCTACTTGCTGGAGGGGTGGTGCGAGGAGCAGAAAAGACCTTGACTGGTTAGCAACAACCAAAAACATCAGTGTGCTATCAACATCACTTTCATCACAAATCCAAAACATAGCAGCTGTTAGCAAGAAAGATAACTAATCCCAACTGAAACCATGACAATATCCTTTTGGCCAGTCTGCAATGACTTAAGAAATATTCACCAAAAATTGGTGAAAATCTTCATACAAGGCCTTTCTGGCATCTAAATTAAGGTATCAAAGTTAAACCTACAGTTATGCAGCTGCCATTTGTTCTCCAGTTAAGGCACCTGACCTGTTCGTACACTTCCACCTCAGTCAGGATTCACTTTTCATATAGAGAACTAACCATTTTGGTCCTTACCAACCTTGAAAGAATATAAGGAGGTAGAACACCTTCAAATGTAGAAGAAAAAGACACATCAGTAGGCACAGTCAGGAGTGTCTCCATCCTCCCTGAACACAATAGGTAAGAAAATAGCAAGCTGAATCCATAGAAAGGATGCCCATCGTGTGCTGGAATCTGCCATAAGACTACCCTTCTCCACTTCCTTGCAGCTTTGACTGTCTCATACTTTGCCCTCATTCTACCTGTGGATTCTCAATACAGCTGCAACATAAGGCAGCATTTCTCCCAAAACCGACTGCTCCAGCCTGCGCCACTTGCATGGTACATCAGCTCTCTTCATTGCTTCACCGTGCTGAGTATAACTGGTAGCCTTTATTTTGTTATGTCAGAGCACAGAAACAGCTCAAGATATAGACCAATGCACTCCATAGCATTTTTTCTGTCCAGGGAATTGGAAAAAAGTAGGATTAGCTAAACTGTCTCAGTGGATGCACTAACATGGTTCCATTTATTCCACTGATTTCCTGCCAAAGGACTACACCCTGCTAAATGAGAAGTGAATGATGGTAGAACCCTTGCTAAAGTGGCAGAGAGATGAGGCATGTGGATGATAAGAAGATCGTTATCCTGAAGGTAACTTGAAAATGGGTAAGAACAACTGCTCTAAAAACTCTGCAGCTAACTTTCTGTGTGGTACTGGCTCACACAGGACTGATCTGACATTGAGAAACCATTACTGAATTTAGCCTTTCATTTCTTGTTTCTCTGGAATATGAATATTTAGTAAAATTGGGAATACAATTATTGGTGCTCAACATTTAATACACCTGATTCTTTTACAGAGCAACAATTGTTCAAAGAACCTAAAAATATTCCCTTTTCTCAAATGAATTTTGTGAGGATAAATTTATTAATGTACAGAGTGGGGAACCATAAAAATAGCTTGTAGGAGAAACAGCGTTTGTTTTACTTCTCTGCTTTGATAGCGTGGTTGTAAAGATTATGGCTCTGATTCTGATCTCACTTATGTGCTTGTAAATCAGGCCTATCTTCACAGTCATGCAGTTACTGGTGTAAATGAAGATCAGAATTAGGCGTTACCAGATAAATCCTCAGCTACTCTAAGCTGCTGTGGATCGATTACAGACTTCAGACATAAATGATACACAATAGTTTATAGCAAATGAAAATGTGTCCTTATTCATCTTTCCCTCTTAAATCACAGCCAGTAAAAACTCCTGTTGATACCCTCCCCTTTCCCATCCTTAACCTCAGTTTTACTGTATGGTGCATGGCCTGTGTCCTATGGTGAGCAGAAGCTGTGCCACCGCACACTTTTCCTTTCAATATTACACCAAGGTTACATACGCATGTAACAAATAGATTTCTTTTTCATCACAAATATAAGACAACCTGAGATGCATCATAAAGGTGACAAGTCTTGATCCAGTTTTAAGTCAGTGGGAGTATTGCATTGATTTCAGATGAATTTTGCATGATATCATAAAATGACGAATCTGAGACTTCAATCCAGTTGCACACCGTTGGAATAGCCAATAAAGTGTAGAATAATATTTATCCTGAAGGGGGATATTTTATTATTTATGTGATGACAGCAAGGACTGACAGTAGGTTTGATGGAATCTTGGAATTATCAACTTAATATGAAACAAAAATTGTTGTTTTCTGTAATCACCCCTTAGAAATACCTCTGTATTGATTACTTTCTTGTTGCTTAATAGCAAACTCAGCACTTAGACATGAAAATTATATTCAATTTATTTTAGATAAGTATCTTATAATTTTATCTTGAATTTTCTTATTCTACAACAATATGGGCAGTCACTTGTAAAAATTGTAGTTTCCATTGACTGTATTCTTCATAGATATTACATTCCATTGCATTATTTTTTTTCTGGTTAGAATTTGTCATAAATATCACTTTGGTGGTACTTTAGAAAACAAAAAATTAAATAAATCAGTGAACAACCTGTCAATGGGAAATAATGATAATATACTCAGAATGGTAGCAATATTGCTGCCCAACTACAATAGGTGTCTCATGCTCCAGTATCTGTGGTAAGTATATTAGTAATTTTGTTTTGTGTTTTATTGCTTCAGTCTTTGACAGCATACCATGCATAACATATTTCAGGATATTATGCAGAGCAAATAATAATAATGTTAAGTTTATTAATGCCTTAAACATGAAAAACTTTGAGTGTTCGGAATACTAAGGAAGCTAAAATTCATTCTATTCATAATATTTTTTTAACTATTTTTTTTCCTTTAAATGGCTGTCTGCTCAAAGTGAAATACATAGGTAATGAGCTTCAGGATTACCCTTCCAGTAAAATTATTCTTGATATTTCTTTCTGTCCAATGCACAGAAAAAGTAGACTACACCTCCCTTTTCCCTGTCCCATTCCTTTACTGCTTTCTCCACAACATGCAACTAGAAATTGAGGTAATATATTTGAGTTCTTTCAAGCAAAGGAGTAAATTGAATCCACATCTGTGTGTAAAGCAGAAAGAAGGGCGTTTTGTAATCACCAGACAACTTTACTAAAATAAAGCTCATCTTTCATCTATGTTTTGAAAAAGTGAGACTTTTTCAGATCTCTGAAAGAAAGGATAAAACTGCTAATGGTTCAGGTTTGTACACCTTCAAACACAGATATGTTCTCTAAGCCTGGATGTATCTCCAGTATGAGATTTTTGAGCCCCATCGGTATCCAAACTTTCTGTATTGGCCAGTGTCTTACAACTTCTTTCATGATTCATGATTCATTTTGTATCTTGTTGTGTTACTTAATTCCTTCTGTTTCTATGGAGCCCAGACACCCAAGAGACGGTTCTTGACATGGATTTCACATTGCATTTCAATTATAAGATATCATGTCAATTTTCATTGTTTAAATAATTTATGTGGTGTGGTTTTCTCTCTTTACTTGATTTTCTTAAATATTCAACCTGCACGATAATTTTGAGTCCTTCAATACAAAATAGCCAATGTCAATAAACAAATTATTTGTTTTGTTAGATGAATGTTGCTTGTTCTACACTTTCTGAATTTTTGGGCATCAATATCTTAAGTGACATCATTAAAAAAAAAATAATTCTATCATCTATATATGAAATTTTCTGTGTATTGCCATTTTAGACATTCTGTAACTGCTAACCCAGAAATGCATGTATCTTCTTTATGTCCTGTATCATATCTGCCTCATGTAGATATATCCGATGTCCTACAGAAGCAGTGGGGTTGGACTAGATGATCTCCAGAGGTCCCTTCCAACCCCTACTATTCTGTGATTCTGTGATTCTGTGATTTAGGCAAATGAATCAAGCTCCTAGTGGCTGGTCAAATGATTCATTCTTTAGGCTTCATTCAATGCATTGACTTGTTGGGTTATTTCATCTGGACAAACATAGTGATGTTTGAGGCACCCTTGAGTATGAGAGACATCTGCATAGACCCACATAACTTGTAGAATTCTGTAGAAGTGGTTAGAAGCCAGGTGAACTTTAACAGGGCATCTCAAATGAACTGTATGCATGTATCAAGGGAAATTAAGTGAGCTCCAATGATGGGACAGAGTGCATAGGTGCCTAGGTTGTATATAGACACATGGGTATGTAGGTATCTAAACTTGAACCTGAATCCCACATCAATCATGAAACATAAATTATTAACTCATGCAGTTGTGTTTCTCAAAGCCTGAATTATGGGGAATTATTCTAAAACAAAGCAATCATTAAAACTAGGAAAGCAAAGAAAGGTAACTGCAAAAATGAAACTAAAGAAATGCTGTAATTGGTACCTACCCAGGATAAATTAGCCCCCGTTCTTTCCACAGGGGGAATTTGGCATCTTCTTTGTAATTGCGAGTTTTGGACGACAGCATGCCCAGTAACAGATAATTAATGAGGAAATGAACTATTTTTGTAGGAGTAATTCATCACCCCTACAAGTGGTTATGTCCAAGGCAGCACCTGTCCCCACCAGTTAACACAGGCAACATGCAGGTAAAAATAAAATTGCTGATCCGTGGTCCGTGTTAAAAGAATCATCTTTTACAGGGACATTTTCAGTGAATACCAAGCCAGAATAAACAGGTAAAAATAATGAAAAAAAGAGCTGAAATACATGACAGCATCATTAGATGGAGAGAATACATGATGAAATGAAAAGATAAACAAATACCTCAAAAAAAACCTTTAGTAAGAAGGAAAGTACAAAACCACAGGCTTAAAATTATATGTATCTGAAAGAAGACATGTTTGTGTGGGGAGGGTTTGTATGCAAGCTGTCAGTTCCTACAAAGATTGTTCAATTATACTTTTGAAAGCTAAATCATGAAAATAGACATATTCAGCTATATTAACAGTACTATGCAAAGTCAACACTCTCGTACTTGATAATCTTTATTTGACTCATCTGTCCACAGAAGAACAAAAAGAAAATGAAAACCATACTACAAAATCTTTTAAATCGAGATAGATGGCTCATTTAGAAAGTGCTTCAGCTCAGAAACTTTAAACTTTATTACTAAATGTAGAGCTGAGAGGAGTATGTTTTTAAAACAACAAGAAAAGCAGTGATTGTTTAACAATGTTTTGAATTCATAAAGGGTAGGAAAGCCTTTTAAAGCAGTTTTTAAGAACAAGATAGAATGAATGCATTTGGGAAAGACAGAGACTCATAAGCAATGCGTGGCTGTTCCGTGTCTGTTTCTCACTGTTGGTTCCATTCACAAAGAAGAAAGCCTTCAGGCATCCAAATGCTTTGCAGTAATTATCCCCAAATGTTTGGTATTTATGAAAAATGCAATTTACTGTAGGGGGTACTTCACTAACTTCACTACAAAGGCATGTCACAACAGTACATTCTAACATTGCTATAATTATCAGCCTATCACTGATTCTCATTCTTTTCATAGGCAAGCCTTTTCTTATAAAAACTTGCTCAAGGCTGAAATTTAGCAGCAGGACCAAATTGGGAAATTTTCCCCACATCTAAGAAAGCCGATCTCATTTGAAAATTCAAGGATCAGATCAGAGCTGCCTTTTTGAATAGGAACACTAGATCCAGCCCACGCTGTCTTTTAACGACAACACTTCAATATGCCAACTCTGAAATAATGCCCAATAGTTAAGAGGCAAAGTGCTAGTGTAGCTGCTTCAGAAAACACCATAGAAAATGGGTTTCATCATTAAAAATAGAAGTCTAGACTGTAGGCAGCCTTCTCATGGAAAGAAGCCTGAAGCCTGCTCAAGAGTTGCATAAGCTGCTGTTGTTGCTACAAAGAGACAGAGGGAAGCAGACAGACCCGTGGCTGCTCGCAGCAAATGTGCCAGTTTTGGCAGGGGTCTGCGTGACTTCGGGTCGGTATTCTTCCTTGATCTCCACAGAGGAGCTCCATGGAGATAACTAGGTATCACACACCTCTATAGGGAGGCCGCTGTGTGACACTAGTGTTAAATGCCAGGTTCACAAATATTTTGTTTGAGAGGTTATTTTCACAAACAATTTTTTGTCTAAAGACTCTCTTACGGAAATTGTTAAGCCGGTCCTGCTTTTAAACCATAAGACTTCTTTTACCCAACTGAGAATAAAGCAAGTTGATAAAAAATGCTTCTTGCATGATATAATTAACATTGGGCACTAGTTACTTTGAAGATTTTTTTTTTTCTTTCTTTAGTAACACTGGGGAAATAAAATATTGATTTGGGAGGTGGGCTATTAAGCATAGCAATTACTTTACACAGTAGTTTAGTTTAACAGCTGGAAGTAATTTAGTCACACATGTCAGAATCTAAAGCCTTAGGAATAGAGAGAAAATGCTTTTTAATAGGAATATTTTGTTAATTCCTAGGAAGTTAGTGCTTGGAGGTGGAATCCAAGTCTCCTGTTGGTCTTATGTGGTTTGCTCCTTTGAAGATCATGTCCTGGAACATTAAAGCTCAAATATTCACACCTACCTGAGCTAACTGGTGGGCTTTAGCTAAAGAAACTATCTTTGGAAGATAATTCTATAAAATCATTCAGATTGCAGGTGGTAGCCTAAAGTTAGCCAGAGAATCTGGGCCTAAATGTACTTCATAGTCAGTGGAGCACATGCCAAGAATACATACACTCTCAAGAAAATAATTTGACATTGAGAGAGATAGATTTTTGATAACTGAAGTTTAAATATTCATAAGGCACTGAAAGACCAAATTTGGGCCACAAAATCAAACAATGTAGGTAAAAAATACAATCTTGAAGAAAGAAGGTGAGTCCAAAAGTGACTCAAACTCCTGAGTTCCACTCTCTAAGCACAGGACTGAAGTCAAGAAAACTGATTTTTTTCCTTCATCTGTCACTAGGCTCAACAGGTGGTAGTGACTGATTTACTTAGGTTAAGCACCAAGAAACCAGGTGAAGACCATGACATACCATACTTGCGTATGCACAACTCAGCACACACATCAGAATAGAAGCAATAAAAAAGAAGCAAATGAAGGTCTGAGAGGTATTAAGCACTCCAAGTCAATTTAAATAGAGCATGATGTGTATGGAATAAATCTGGCTAACAGTTAGATACCTAATTTTAGTGACAATTAAAGTTTTTTGGAGTTTTCAGTCCATTTCTAAGGCAACAATAAATACTTCACTTATAGATATATTTTGAGGCTTAACATTTAAGCAGTTAAAAAGCTCTTTTGTCCTTGAACGGAAAGTATTATAGAAGTGTGATTTTTTTAGAGACTTCCAAAACAGAGAGGTATGAAAAGAACCTGCATCAGCTTTGCTTTTAACCTGCCTTCTAGAACAGGACTCCTTCCTTCTGACTGCTGTTACAGATGCAAAAGACTGTTCTGTAGTGTCAATAGGGTGAATTAAGGACATACTGTGAACTTAGTCTTTCAGCTGTAATTCTGTTTGTTTGCTTCCTTTAGACTTCATTCAAGGCCCTTGGGGGCTACTTTCTAGGCAACCATGCACAGAATTATAGACAGCCAGTATACATTAGTTTTAATGGACGTGTTCTCGTTTTACACACAGCTTTTAAACTTCTTGTTTGTAATCACCTGTTAGAAGTTCAAAAGTAAAAGAGTTTTATGATTTTCCTCTTGTTAAACTGGCAAAAAAAATTGCCAAGCATTCACAACTTACACAACTGTATTGATGTAAATAAATTCTATTATTTATATAGAGTTACACGTGTAAAATCTGCTGAAGTATAGCCCTAAAATAATTTTTAATTTGTTATCATTATTTCAACAAAGTTTCCCCAGTTACTGTCCTGGGTTTGGAAAAGATGGAGTTAATTTTCTGCATAGCAGCTTGTATGGTGCTGTGTTTTGACTTTGTGACTAAACCAGTGATGATAACACATCAGCATTTTGGCTATTGCTGAGCAGTACTTGAACAGTGTTGAGATTTTTTTCCCCCTCTCTGTCCCTGCAGTGAGTAGCCCGGGGGTGCACAAGAAGCTGGGAGGAGACAGAGACAGGACAGCTGGCCCCAACTGACCAAAAGGATATTATATACCATATCATGCCATGCTCAGCAATAAAAGCTGGGTGAAAGGAGGAGGAAAGGGAGATGTTCAGAATTCGAGCATTTGTCTTCCCAAGTAGCCGTTACACATGCTGAGGCCCTGCTTTTTATGAGGTGGTTAAACATCTGCCTGTTGATGGGAAGTGTTGAACGGATTTCTTATTTTACTTTGCTTGTGCATGCAGCTTTGCTTCACTTTTTAAACGGTCTTTATCTTGACTCATAAGTTGTCTCACTTGTGCTCTTCTGATTCTTCTGATTCTCCCCCATCCTGCTAGAAAGGAGTGGGAGAGTGACTGGGTCAGCTGAGTTGCTTGCAGGGGTTATCCCACCACAGTTAATCTGTACAATCTGCATCATTTTTATTAGTCACAGAAAGCTGATGTTGAAGCATACTATTTCAGTGATGTACTGCTGTCTGAAAACAAATATAATGACGAGAACATACAGTCCTTTCATTGTATTTAACCCTTACCCAGACAGTTTCCTAACTCTGACCTGGCATTTATTTCAGAAATATTTTGACACTGCGTTTCAGCAGCTCAGTAAGTTTTATAAATCAGTAGACATATAACCAAAAAACATAATGATTTATATCATCAGTATTACTTATAATACAATTTAGTAGTGTACAAATTTAGAGCTGTCTTCTTTAAATATTCATTTAATATTTTGCCAAACAGTTTCCGTCATTGTGGTATTAATAATGACAGCCAGTTGCTCACATGTTTTGTAGGTGTCTTAAAACTCCCAAATCCTTCAGCTCTAAGTCATGTGTTTAAATGAGCATTATTCTCAGACTGTCTCCAGATAAAATAATAAGCGTGTTATTTACAATGGTAGTAGATTTAGATGTGGCAAGAAATGTTTCTCTACTCTCAAAGGATTTTGCTGTTCCAAATTTGGAAGTTCAAAGGTGTCAAAACAGTACATTTCAACAGCCTGATATTTTGTCTTTCAAATGATGAGTTGAAATTGGCCTTTTCCCTTCCCCCCTTTTGTCCCTTCCCTCAAAAAAACAACTTTTATTATTTTTTTTATTTGCAACAAAACAAAAGTGTTTCAAAAATGTCTGAAGCACTTCATGCAGCATTCCTTTTACCCCATTCTTCAAGTTCAGGGCTGAATGCTCTGCAACTCTCATGATGAATATAGTTTGTGCAGTTATTTAAAAACCACCATAGAGTCTCTTTAGCTGAGGTTCATCCATCCAAGGCTGTCCTTTGGATGTAGGTACTAACTTTTTAACCACTTGATTAATGGCCAGTTCGTGTATTTCCCTCTGTATCCATAATCATCTGAACAGCAGAATGATCTAACATTTTAAACCAGCATCACAGGTGCCTAAGAAACTAACGAAATAAATGGCTTTTATTTGATGTTATGAACATAATTACAGGCAGAATCATTGTCCTGAAGCCACTGTTGCCTTTTATATCAGTGCCAGAGAATGCGGTCTTACTGCTTACTCCTAAATCAATGATGAAAATGGATGTCTCACATGGTCAAATAGCATCAGTTCTCTCCAGCTTCTGTGAACTCCAAACATGTAAAACATGTCCCTCCTATGTCAATACGCAAATACAGAGGAGGAAGTGAACGGTTTTGTTCTTTCTACAAGTAAGGTTTGATAATGCTTTTTTAAAAAGTAAGGCATGAGACTCATGGTAGATGCCAAGGGTGATGCCAGCAAGCTCTAGACATCAGTCATAAATGTCCACATTTGAGATAGACACTTGAGG
>VYZM01012926.1:75263-85184 GCA_013398915.1 Dromas ardeola | reverse complement strand
TTTTAATGTCATTCAGGGGAACATAGAACTTGATGCTCAGCTAGTATGAATTTTCATGGCTGTGTTGAAACCAATGGAGCTAGACCAATTTACTCCAGCTAGAGTCTGCTATTTATTTTAAAAAATAAATTATTCTGAGTGCATATTAGAAAAGTGATTCTGTAGACATTTTGCAACAATGGGCAGTTGTTGGTTATTCCTTTTTTGCTTTACAGAAGCAACCTCTGATAAGTCTCATCAAATGATGCTTCTCAGTACAGCAGCCCTGGCAGTTTATATTAGTGGAACACATCAGGTTAGGTGTTGAGTGAGTGGAGAAAGCATATCCTTGCTAATTAATTTATTTTCCGTATTGGCCTGCACTGGGTACAGATGCTTTCATCCAACCTGAAAGGTACCATGGTAAGCAGGTGTTACAACAATCTTAGCCCAGAGGTATCCAAGTCTTTTTGCCTGGCAGCATTCCAGCTACAGACTGGAACTACCTTTTGGAGAAGTTGTCAGTGAGATTGATTGCATTTTGGAATTTCCATTGATTAATTATCTCTCCAATTCTTTACCATAGGCAATACCAGAGTTTTGAGACTATGCTTTAAAATTTACTGTCCTTATGTTCATCAGTTCGAAACATTGTGGGATTTTGATAGGTCATAATCTCACAGGAAGAGGGGCAGAGGCGGTTAGATGTAGCTGTGCTGCTTTATTTATTCACAGACAACAGAGAAAACTATCCAGGCAGGGTTTTCTTACTGAATTTGCAGCTAGCCTTCAGAATTGCCAGTAGTCACGTAAGTGGTCTGACTTCAACAGCAATGACAATTCATGGAGTTATGTTAGTTTTTCTTTGCTGTATACAAAGATTAGCACAATTCAGTGTAAATGAATAGCACGGTACTTCTTACTAAAATGATGCTATTGCTTACAAACTTAAACATAGAAAGATCCAGACAGAAAAGCCACTGGCGTTATACATTTACCATTCTAACCCAACCAACAAATATTTATTTCAGCAGCCACTTGGGTCTTAAATGAGCGGAGCAGTAGACTAACAAGCTTAATAAAAAGAGAGAGATGATATGCAACTGATGGACAGGTCATTGCAACCAGGTGTTATCAAATCATTCATTGCACTAAGTGCTCTCTCAAGTTCTGTTGTAAAAACAATTAAAGTACTGATGGCAGGCTTAAGTTACTTCAAATCATTTGGCAGAATTGATCCACAATTATCTTTGTAATCCCTGAAGCCCCAACCACTAAGTCCTCCATCCACTTTATATTTCCTACACACAGTTCTCATACCTGTCAGCTGCCGTGCTCAATATCCACTGGAACCAGCAACTTCACTGGACCCAAGAATTCCAAACTCTAAATCTGCTTTGTGCTCTGAATACTCAAGTGTAAGTGTACAAAACACCTGTAAGACAGTATACCCATCAGCTTTCAGAAAACTTGTGGTTTGTAGTCATGTTAGCTGTGTGTATGAATGTATGCGATTATGGAATAAGTGAGACCTCAAATTAGATGCTCTCTGTGGACACTTATTTAGTATTTGAAAGGGTGTTGTCTTACACTTAGTGTCACAAGGCTTGTAGTCATTCTGCTTTTTAGGAAATGTTATGCTCATCTCTAGTATGAATCTCAAAAAGAAATAGAAAAATGCCTTTTGTGGAGTTCTGTATGAGTTCTCCAGAATGTAATACAGACATTATCATATCAGATGAGTAATTCATATGGCATGGCACCTTTCCTCTGGCAGTTTAGAAATGCAACTCCCCTTGGCAGGGAAAATGTCAGTCCAAATGATTAGAGTTTAGCAGAGTTACATGTACCAGAGCACAAAATAGGACAATGGCAAGTGTTAGACAGCCTGAATTACAGGCAGTGATTTTTTTTGATACTCGTAATAATTTGTAGATTTGTGCCTCTCACATCATCATTCTAAAACCTAGAAGCCATATTTTCTTCTGTGGCTAATGAAATGAGAGCAGAGGCATGAAATGCAGGAGAGGAAATTTTGCCTGACTTTTCCCCTGTGGATGTTAGACCAGAATGTGCCCACAGCAGGTAATAATGGAAGAGGGCCAGACAGCTTGGTGATGGGGGGATGAGTTGGTACACGACTTAACCTCACCAATTTTGAGCTATGAAGTCAAACCAGAATAATCCCACTGGAGACTTCACTGTGAGAATCTGTGGCTGAAAAGATTTTTTCTTGTGCAGCCCCTGTGCAGTGTAAAGAGAACAAAGCAAGGCCAAGAACACACCCCTATTTTCTGCAGAATGAATGGAGGCATCCATTTCACTGTCACCAACCCTGACCCTCAGATACAAACGGTTTTTAATTGCCTTCCTACTGTTAAAGCTTATCCCCACTTGTTTAGTCTCCCCAGTTCAGGCATTGGGCATCAATGCACTTTTGTTTGTTTTAATGCCAACATATTGAACTATCAGAACAGAAGGCACCACTTAGTCCATTACCCAGTCAATTTTCAGTTTAAATACCATTCTTGCAGGCTCGTAAGGGATTAGAATTGGTTTGAGTGGCGCAGTGAGCTTTTTGGTCTCTATTGCACAAAACAGGGAGCTATTCTGTCTCCTTGATAATAAGTTGCTCAGAGTAAAGGAAGAAAACAGAATTTCAGTTATTGAATATTTAATTCTGGACAGCAGTTTAATCAGAAGTGGGATTTGGGCAATTGCTCTAGCCCCCACCTAACATACTACAGTTTCAGTTCTTAGTATTCCTTAATTATCCCACTGAGATGTTTGAGGAGCAACTAGTAGTAAATGAACTTGGCAAATCAGCTATTACCCAAGTAATGAAATACAAATACATATGTTTGACAATTCTGCAGGGAAATTGTCGAAGCTGGGATTCTCCGTGGATTGCATTGGCCAAGCGAGAAAAAACAGGTGTTGTTATCGAAATTTGTATACAAACAATTTGACTGGAGTTTTAAAATAATGTGAAGCTTTTTTCCCTTTCAGCTAATTCCAGGCATGTCGGTTAATGTATGAAAAGCACTAATTGTCAAGTAATGAATCTGTAACGGCTGTGGATTCACACAGTGACGTAGTTCTAAATATTCAAGGATTTTACATTAACATTATATCTAAGGATGCGTATCAACTTTGCATCTAACCTTAAACAAAGGAGAGTTCAGCTCTACTGAGAAAATTGATTTTATTCAACAGTAAGGCAAGGGAAATTAGTACATTCAATATTTGTAGAAAGAAAATAAGCAAAGCCCACAAGTGAGGGTGCTTTGAGATTGTTCTTTGTTTTAGTAATTATACCTTTATATGTTAGATCTCATATTTGCACTTTCAGAAGTATTCTGAATGGTTTATGCATCAATCATGTCCTGAACCTGCTGGATTTCTACACAATTTTACAATGAACTTACAGCCAAACTAATTCAAAGTGAAACTGAGTTTTAACTTTACAGCCGTAGCTATCTCATTCTGTCTGTCTGGGACATTAGAACAATTTAATTAGTAACCAAATGTCAGTTGCCTCTAGTTCGTTTGCATGATATCTCAATGTGCTAATTTCTCAAATTAACATAATTTATTATTTAAGCTGTCTTTGATTTCAGGGACAGAGTTGTTTGAATTATTTCATCTGAGGCCTTTTATTCACATGCAAGAGGACACAAATAGGAATACTTCATCAGGATGCATTTACTAATGTTTACTGTAGAATGATAAGCCAACGTAAAGCTGGGAAAGCCTCCCAAGCCTCACAGATCTCCATTTTGCCATTAGCCATACCAGTTTAAACAGTACGCCGCAAGAAATATCGACAGGTCAAGTACAGCAGAGAAGAGTGTGTGTCCCAGTGGCTTTTACACTGACAGTTTCTCCCACATTAAAGAGTTAACTAGCAGCCTACCAGCTCGGAGTGGAAGCTAATGAATGAAATGGAGATTGATATAGACTGTCTTTGGAGGTGCATCGATCTATATCTTCTGAACTCAGCTTAGGAATTCTGCAGGCAGCATTGCATGAGTAACCCTGGCATGGTGCCCATTAGCAAATAACTCTTTTAATGTTTGTCTTCAATTGATTCACTTATTGTTGTACTGACTACTGTGTAGTTCTGCAAACTTTCTTGTATTTTGCCACTATAGTAACAAGTTACGTAAAGGTCTACAACAGGAATTTGATTTTGAAAGTACAAAACTGAAGCAAATTCTCAAGCAACTTTCTTCATTCTGCTTATTTTCTTCTCCTGCTCCCCGCCCCCCACCCCAAATAACATCAGGTAATTATTCAACTGAGATGCATAACTGCCACATGCACCCAAAAATTGCAGATTTCAGTGGCTTTATAAATCATTTTATTGTGCTACCTAAGATGCTATCTCAGTCAGAACAAGCAAAAGTAATGTGCTCTTAACTGTGAAGTATTTCCATTTATTGCTTTAAATTGATACTGAATTATAGAAGTGTAGGTAGGAATCATTTATTTTTTCTAATGGTCTCTAGCATGCAATGTACCTACAAAGAAAAGTTTCAGCAGGAAGGCCTTCCATCTTTTCTGCTTGGCAGATCAGAAAAGGTTGGACCCTTCTTGAACAGCAGAGAGAGAATTAATCCCCCAACTTCAGCTGTCTGAAAAGTAGTCAACAAGTTCAAGTCTAAGTCTGAACTGCTGTGTAGTCAAAGAGGGTTGGCAATTCACTCCTCCTGTCTTGAGCACCTGTGAGTAGTTGTCTTAATCTCTCTCCATTAGTTAGGGAGGAAGCATATACAACTAGCCATGAGTACGTCTCAAGCTTTATGATACAAAACCTAAACAATATCTATAGGTTGAATGCTTAACTCTGTAAGCAAATACATGTGTGCAGACAAGCTAGTGAAACCAACCAGAAATAATGACCTAATATTGCTGAGGCAATGAAAATCTCAAAACCCTACACTAGCTGCAAAATCTCAGTAGACACTTTTGGCTGTAGACTTCATTACGCGGAAGATTCAAATCTGGATCATGGCTCTCCATGTTTTGTGTATGTAGATACCCATTTTCAAAGCATATCAAATTATAAAACTAATAACTAAAAAGTTAGAAGCATTCAGAGGTGATTTTTCTGTCTGCAATTGAATTGTCACTAGGAGAGGTAGACAGAAGCCACTTAGTGGCATTTTACAGACAAGTTTAAACCAAACACACTTAAGAATAACCTACATTGTTCCACCTGTTCTCTTTTCTGTCAAAAGTTTTCTGCCAATCTTTTGTTTTTCTTTGCACACTTTTGTTTTTCTGCCTGCAGTGTAGGCAGAGCGATCTTTTCATGGTAAAATAATTGTTTTGATTATAGGCTTGAATCAAGCATCTGTAAGTCAAGGTGGAACCTGATGTAAAACTATTGGCTCCTTTGAATATTTTTTGCATTGAAAATCAAAACAAAAAATTTTTACATAAGAATTTAAAATTATAAAATAAGTATTTTTTAATAGAAAATTATTGAGAATTTGTGATTACTATTTTGATGGCTTTTCATCATTGACAGCTGTAATTGCTCTCAGGTTGGGTTTTTTTCTTAAGCTTCGTGTATCTTCTGAAACTCCCTTGCTTAGGTGTTGACTTAAGAGTTGTAAGTATTATAATTTAATAAGTTAGGAAGTATTAAGTAAAAACTTTACTCTTGCAATCTAAGCACATCATTTATTACAATAATTATTGTTTCATTTCATTCCTAGAACTGCCTATTTTGATTAAGAAGTTGACATGATAAAAAAGTCAGGAAATTTTAATTTGTACAAAAATGCATGTCTTCTTGTTCACCTTAATTTAACTCACACGTTACAGTAAAATGTGCTTTGATTTTAATCCTTACACTTATAACTCCGTCAGCGTTGGGGGATTGTTTCTGACTTACACCATGGCAGATGAGACTCAGAATTAGGTCTGATACCAGCATATTTCTTAAGATGGAAACAAAAGAATAATTATAAGTAGTTTTTGCCGTCTGAACCTAATGGATTGTCAGGCATGCCTGACATTATTCTATAGGCAAGGCCACAGAAAATCAATACATCTTAGGCAAGGTTTAATTTATTTGTAGGTTCTTACAACTAATGACTTTCCTTTTCTGTTTGTTGATTTTCTTTTTAGCTTTTGCTCTCATGAATAGCTACAATTTTATCCTCCCATTGTAGCACAAACTACAAGAACTGTGATGTCATTATAATTTTTGTAAAAGACGAGGTACATGAATGAACAACGCAAAAATGGAAACTGTACCTTAAAAGAATTTAGCACAATAGAATCAAGCTTCTCTGGCTCTCACCTTGGATGACACAGTGTATTTTCTATTATAATATTTTTGTTATATTACAGCAGCCCCTGCAACCTCCAAATAGTCTTGAGTGTCTTCATGCCAGGCGCTATATGGTCATATTCTAACTGAAAATCTCTCCTGTGATGATTTTCTCATCTGAATAGAACAGAAGTAGTATGAAGGAAAGCAATGCTGTCATTGTTCATAAGGAAACGAGTTACTGAGAAACGAAGCAAGATGCCCAAGGACACTTAAAAACATTGCAACTTAGAAATTATTTATAATTTCTCGGGATAAATACAGTAGCCTGCATACCAAGACTAAGTTTTGAGTCTTATACTGGGTGGTTTTCTTGGTGACAATATTTTCAATTGCACCACAATTCAACTGTGCCCATTCTGTAAATAGCATTGCAGTAAAGCTAACTTTCATGTGCTTGATGCTATTGTTCAGAGGAGCAAATTGTGGAAAGGAGGATTTTCTTTTTGCAAGAAGTTTTAACTCAAAATGTAGATGGAGGTTGCTTTTTGGTTATATTGGGAAAGGTTTCATTTGGCTTAGCAATAATAACTCTACAGTTCTACTGCAATTTAGTGGTTTTGGTCATTACCAGATCCCATTTCTTGCAGTTGGTCATCCCCTCTTTTCATGCATGCTTAGCCTGCTGCAATTCAGGGCATTGACTCCAGCACCATTTCAGTTAGTCAGCATTGACAAACAGATAAGCTCCTCTCAGACATAAATGGGATTTTAACATGTTCTATCAGAATCATAAAAGTTTGTGACTACATGGCCAACTTGTAACAAAACTTTGTAAGTAGGAATCCCTATATCACTGTCTTCCTTAACAACACAAAGACATTTCATCACAAAAGTGGAACTGTGCAAGACTCAAGTGAGGAAGTACAGGCTGTATAGCAGTAAGATCAGGCATTTCAAAGCGATTCTTTACACTGGTAATAGATATGGCAAATGTATGGATTTTGTTAGGATTCTTCTGACAGCCATGAATACAGATACACTTCACAGTAATGTAACTGTCCTAAATCCCTAGCAGGGAATACAATGACTTCTAGTATTATTTTTTCACCACACTGGCTACACTAAAGAAGCCATATTTGATTAATTTCTTGAAGTTATTTGACATTTTTAAAAAGCTATGATAACCATTTAACCTTGGGTTAGTTCTAGTTGTTCAACCAATGTTATACCTGATCTAAAAAAAACCCAGATACCTAGACAAAGATAAATTACTGAAACAAATACACAAAAGGTGTTTTATATGTGTCTCACGATATTTGCTAAGGAAAGGCTCGTAAGAACGTAACTCCAGGATTTTGGGCTGTGTCTTTTTCTGATTTACTTGCATCTGTGTTTTTCTCTGTATGTTTATGACAAGAGAGAATGGAAATTGTAGCAGACCTAGCTTTTCCTAATATACTTAGGAAAATCAGTCAAGATAGCCTAAATTATATTTTCATGTTTCTCAAATAGAATATTTTGACCGAAATTTCGCCATGTTTGACCTTTGTCTAGAGGTCAAACATGAAAGCAAATTTCTTCAGAGCTACTTTTTAGTGACTCAGCAGCTGGGGAAAATCAAAACTTGTCATCTGTTGTCAGTAAATTATTAAACCTTTCAACTTTAAAAAACAACCATCCTGATAACCTTGCTAATCAGTGTAATAACTTAGTAGACTGAATTTGATTCTCTCAAAACTTACTCTAAAACATTTCTTTGTCTGTTAGCAAAGGCTGTAACTTCATGCTGTTGTAAGCACACAATTGGCAAAGGCATACAGAATGGAAACAAGGAAGGGCATAGGAGGAGCTTTATTAGCTTCACTGAGGAAAGGGCTATATTGTCTCTCTTCCTTATCTCTGAAATATGAGACACTTAATCTTGTCCACTGCCTTAAATTACTTCATCTGATCTATAAACATTAGTCAGAATTGGCCATCTTTATTCTAAGATTTGACATCTTTTCCCCAACCCATCTGATTCTTCTCATACTGCCACTGAAAGACAGGACATAGCATGGGGAGTGCATGCAATCTCGCCTTCCCTTTTACGCTGTTATGGTTCATGAGCCATCTCAGATCATAGAATCACAGAATCATAGAATGGTTTGGGTTGCAAGGGACCTAAAAGATCATCCAGTTCCAACCCCTCTGCCATGGGCAGGGACACCTCCCACTAGCCCAGGCTACTCAAAGTCCCATCCAACCTTGCCTTGAACACCTCCAGGGATGGGGCATCCCCAGCTTCTCTGGGCAGCCTGTTCCACTGTCTTCACCACTCTCAGAGTAAAGAAGTTCATCCTAATATCTAATCTAAATCTCCCCTCTTTCAGTTTAAAACCATTACCCCTTGTCCTATCATTACACTCCCTGATAAAGAATCCCTCCCCATCTTTCCTGTAGGTCCGCCCTTTAGGTACTGGAAGACTGCAGTAAGGTCTCCCTGGAGCCTTTTCTTTTCCAGGCTGAACAACCCCAACTCTCTCAGCCTGCCTTCACAGGAGACGTGCTCCAGCCCTCTGATCATTTTTGTGGCCCTCCTCTGGACCCATTCCAACAGGTCCATGTCTTTCATGTACTGAGGACTCCAGAGGTGGAAGCAGTACTCCAGGTGGGGTCTCACGAGAGCGGAGCAGAGGGCAGAATCACCTCCCTGAACCTGCTGGCCATGCTTCTTTTGATGGAGCCTAGGATATGTTTGGCCTTCTGGGCCGCGAGTGCAGATTTCCGGCTCATGTTGAGCTTCTCATCAACAAACACCCCCAAGTCCTTCTCCTCAGGGCTGCTCTCAATCCATTCTCTGCCAGGCTGTATTTGTGCTTAATCTTTCACTTATATTTTACAATAGCAGTTCATTGCATTGAGCCTCATATTTGCACTGGACACCAAATGCCAGTTGATATTTTAATAAAATCTGTGGATACTTTGACTTCTAAATTACCGAATTTTTCATTGTTAGTGTAAACTGAGATTTCAGCAAGGAGGAAGGCAAAATCCATCAGAAGCCTTGCTTATATACTCAAAAAAGAAAAATGTGAGGGAGACACAGCATTCTGGAAGTGTGTTTCAAACTACAGTTCAGTTGTAGTTTGAAACATAAGCTTCCATCTCACTAAGAATCCCTGGAGAAGTGACAGAGAGATTTTACCCTCTGCACTTCACCAGTGGACCTGCATGGAAAGGACCTCTTACTGACTTGCTCTTTCCACTGCTGACCTCAAGAAAAGTGCATGGCCTTGTATGCACATGCAAATGTTTATACATAGATATCTCCTAACAGCATAAAAGAGAAGAATTTTTAATAATTTTTTTTTTTGCTAGCTTTGGAAGCTTTGGCCTAAATTGAATTATTTTTTATCTACCTCTATCTTTAGCATACAAAACATGCTTTAAAATCCTGTTTCTTTTTGAAAAAAACCACACCTTTTAGAAATGAAAGGTGCGGTAAGTCAGTGAAGATAGGTTAAAATGCTCATACACCTAAGATATGACTGCTTGTAACATATCAGGGTACAGAGAACAACTTGGTACCATTGGAGATCTTTGATTAAGCTCAAATTACACCGTGGTTTGCTGGAGGCTTTACATGTGGGATGCTATTACTATGACAAACA
>VYZM01012926.1:65263-70263 GCA_013398915.1 Dromas ardeola | reverse complement strand
AAACATGAGCGTATGTTATTTGAAAACTCCAGTGTATTTCAAAGAGACTCAGTAGATGGAAATTTTAACAATATTTATTTAGAGTGCCTTTTGATGTAATGTAGACTAGTTAAAAGTCTATGGTCAGGGAGCCAAATTCTCAAAAATATGTTTTAAAGATTTAGAACTAGTTTGCTATGCATTAGATGACACCATTGCAAATATGAATATATTCATTTTTATATAAGGTTTAACAAAACAGATGTATATCTTACTAGCTAAGGTAAGGGCATGAGTAATGATTGGTGAAACTGTGCAAAGTGGAGTTTCTTCTTCCTGAAGAAGAAACTTATCAAGTAGGACTTTGAGACATTATCAGCACACTCTTTTATTAACGATAATAAATGGCTGCATTTAGTAGGATGTGCAAAACCCTGTTTAAATATTCAGGGTCTGAGACTGCTTGTTACTACAGCTGCTGTAGATTTTACCCACCCATCCAGAAGCCTAACTATGCCTAATAAACAATGGATATGGGAAAAGAGGTTGGTGTCTAGAATCGAGAGTGAAATCTACAGCCACAACGCAATAGTGCACAGCTCAGCTCTGAATCTTTAAAAAGGCTTTTTATGCTTCCTAGGCACTGCAGCATTACACTCTGGTGTATCAAGAAGTCTGCTGGTAATGTTTCAAAATCCCACTTCATAAACAAACTGGAAGTGGAGGGCTCCAGACACTTCATAGAAATATTCTGCCTTGCACACAGAAAATGTAACAAATGTTGATTAGTTGTTACAACTACACAGCATAAGCTGTCTTCAAAGCTTTATTATGGAACAAAATTCCAGTAAAAATTATGCAATCTATATACTCCTCATTATTACCCTCGTTGTAGTGTGGTCTGTGGGTGTGATTCACAACCTAAGTAAATCAAAAAATGACATCTACTATCATCAGTTAGAAGTGGATGAGGCCCTTTAAGATCTAAACAAAACAGAGCTGTTGCCAAAGAGATTTCAATAATTTGAAGCATTAAAAGATAATGAGTTAGAGGAAGAAAAAGGGCTTGCCTTAAGCAGCAGAAATGTAAACTTTTTTTCACTTTCTTGGTTTTGAAGTTTTAGTTTTTTCTTTGCAACATGGGGTAGAAACTTTCTCCATCTTAAGAGGAAAGCGGAAATTCTCTACTGTTTGTGTGATGCCGGGGTCTAGGACTTCAAGCAAAACGCAAAATTACTGCAAGTCTTGTAGTTAAGTTATGCAGGTTGGCAACCCTGCAAAGGTTAGAAGTTCACACGATTATGAATACTTCTGTAAATAATAATAAGCATTCAAAAATTAAAGATGCCACAAGTCGATTTAGATAAACTCTTCTCAGAATTCCCAGGTTTTATGAGAATCAAGAAATAGGACTTTAAGCACCGTTGTTCAATTTTTTGTGCTCTCTGTACCCAACTTTATTTTCTTCCCTTACTCTTCGTGCATTATTTTATGGGGTTTTTTTATTTGACCAAACTATTTGTTCTAGAGTTAGTATTCCCAAAGGATTTAAGCCTGATTTATCTTGCCTTTTTGAAATTATATATCCATATTTTTCCATCCCCAAATTGAACTGCGCCACTGAAATTATCTGCTGTGTATCTTTAGTTACACAGGGGTTTAAAATCATCTGAGTAATTCTCAAAGACATGTAGACACCAAACTTACACTAGGCTTTTGAATGTTTTTATTGTTTTTATCAAATTCCCTTCTATTTAATCATATATTTGGGGATTTGTGGTGCACAGAGCAGTAAATGTCGGAATGTTTTTGTCATAGGATCTCTCAGCTACAGCTGTGTAATATAAAAACTGCAGACTGACACCACGAGATTTCTTCCTTTCCTTCTGTATATTACATCATCAACTGTCGTTTCATGTGCTATTATAGTCTGTTCAATGTATATGGGAAATAAATTATTAGACTTCCTTTTTTGTTTACCATCTCCAATTGGTTTCTCCAGAAAAGGAGATTCGATGGTGAGGGCCTTGGGAGCTTGAATTTCATGTTCCACTCCAACTTTCTTTTGTGATCTGGGGAAAGCCAGGGATACATTTCTGACTAATTTACATGTACAACAAACCCCCTTAATGACTGTCTCGATTTTTGCCAAATAAAACAGGTGAGAGCATAACAAGAAACATGTTCAGTTGGACTACTTTAGCAAAGGGCCTTAACCTTTCAATTTGGGTGACAGAGCATCTCTTTAAACTGCTCGAACAGGTCAGCCAAAACAGCAGGTCGGGGGTGCCTCTAGCTAGATGTGTGTGTTCATCAGGGGCTGCTGAGTGCAGGGAGAGTTCATATAGAAAAGAGCAAAGTTCTTGGAGAGTGGGATGTGGCCTGAATTTAAGAGCAGGAAACCGCAGAGAATGGTGGGCATTAAACTGTTTCACTATAATCTTTAAGTGTTCCCCCTGAAAACTATGTCATGCTCTCTACCACACTTTTCTTGTTTTAAAGGCTTACAACTTAGTGCCAGATTTGAGCAAAAAGTATTAATTTTCCCTTAAAGATGATTTGTGCTTTCAGACTGAAAATAAGACAATTTCCAGGTTTTCATTAAATATCTTAAATTGTGGGATTTGAATGTTTTTGTAATCCTGAATTGTATCCCATTTTTTCTGTTGCTCTATTTGTGCATGCTGTGGAACTCCACGGCTGCTTGGAAGACCGTACATTCTGTGGCTTGTATATGATAGATTGAGTAGCTTCTCCCAGTGTTTTGAGGGGAATTACAACAGTCCTCATCCTTTGTGTAGTTTACATTTCAGTGCAGCAGTGACTCATAATTTACAGCCTGTTCACAGGCATACTAAAGTCTCAATGACATTCTCAGTTATCAAATAACAAATTAACTAAAATCCTAAGATATATTTTATATGAACTGATTCTTTGGGTTGTTGCTTTTATTTCAAAAACTTCAAATAATGTAATTATGCTTACCAAAAAATGGTAATATGACTAAGCTCAAATTAAGAAATATAAAAGTCCTATTGCAGTGCCTTGAAACTGAAAAACTCACACGTACATTTCACATCACATAAAGCTGTGCCCTAAGTTACACTATTCAGCAGTTGGAAACTGTCCTTTCCTCTGTCAAGGTTAATTTACAGAAAATGACCGATTTATTTATTCTGAAGTAGAGAAAAATTGTAAAGTGTTTCTTTCCGAAGAGACTCATGCACTATAAGCAAAATATTTGTTTCTAAACAGCAAGCTTTATTCCCATCTCTGGTAAAACAAGAAAATAGCACTCTTCACCTTTCAAACTGGCTCCTTCATATTATTCATGCTAGTCCTTTCTCACTAATTTTATGATTATAATGAGGCAATGGTGTGCTAGTTAGCACAGAATGACCTTCTAATTGAAAAGCTGTAAATTCAGTCTCAGTGGCCAGCACCAGCAGAAATTTAAATAAATAGGTCTGCAAAGTCCTTACAATGAGCTGGCCTCTTGACCAGGGTCCTACCAAAGTCCTAGTCACCTGTCATCTGGCGATGCTTTGTAGCTTCTTGGTGTTAACTGTCGGTCTTGTTACAAGTTAGGTTAGCATGAGAAGAACAAAGAGCAAGGAGTCTTATTGGTTAAAGAGAGGATTTTGCATTTGAGTATCTTCAATATCTGATCTAATACTATACTTTATAAAGCAGCTTCTCAGTCACATAAGGCTTACTGTTTAATTTCCAAAACATGATAAAAAGCTGGCCAGACTGATGCATCAATAATTCCTGTCTCTTTATACAGTTTTTCTTGATCATGGTTTTAATGTTTGTGCATTTATTATTATTTGAAAGCACTAATAACATTGGTTTAATGAGATTTTCTTTCTGACAAGCACTTAAGATTGGTGCTCAGATACTACAGTGATAAGGTCTTTTTAAGTGTTAGGGAAGATGGATGGATAGTTGTGAGCAACTCTGAGAAACTGTGCAGCGTTCAGTGTGTCTGAGAGATAGTGTATGAAATGGTCACAGCACATTATCCTACCCACATATAAATAAATACCTCTCAGGATCTTGTTGTTGGTGCTTGGCACTGTCTCACTAATGTTCACAACACTAGCTAACGCTATATTAGTGATAACTAATAAGAGTTGGTAGTCTTGTATTATATAGAGCAGCCTTATGCTGTCAGTGTCATGCATCTTTATCAGGAATATATCATACAGACAATGGACATTTTCCATATCCTTTAAAGTTTTGCATTCTGTATATTTGGTTGTTAGACAAATAGAGCAAGCTTTGCTGACTTCATTTTCATTCTTGGCAGCATGTTTTTATCATAAGGCAGATAGTCATTAATTTACAGAATCAACGCTGGGAACAGCTTTTGTGATCTCATATTAAATTTTCCCCTGAATCCGCCCCTTGGCAAAAATTACTCACATCGTTAAAAAATATTTAATTAGGCTGTAGTTTATACCCAGCTCACTGGGGAAATGTTGGAATTAATATGATTTGCATGAATTCTGTTTCTCTTTTTCTGTTAGAGATTAGTTTTGAATTCAGTTCAGAGGGTCGCTGACACTGCCAAGGACTCACAATCGTGAAGGTCAAACAGGTAGCAAATACTTCCCCTGGGTAGCTTCCCTGAAAAGACAGCTCAAAATTGCTTTTAATTATGGGTTACCTAAAAGGCCACTTGCTGTTTTTATTTTTCCACAGATCTCCGAAACATTATGTGGCTGAAAGTTCTAGGTAGACCACATCAGTTCAAATCTAAAATAACCTAAGTCATGTTTTCACTTTATTTTCTTTTCTTAAAAATGAATAGCATACAAAACCCAAATAGAGGTTCATTCACACAAACAGGCATACATACGTATATGTATATGCTTAAACCAAGCAATTTTTGGTTGCCATTCCTCTATTGCAGTGGGGGGAACCCAAAAATCTCTTCCTGTTTCATAACGTTTGTAAAAAAAAAAAAAAAAAAAAAAAAAAAAAAAATTTTGGAAAAAAAACTTTTTTCCTCAATA
>VYZM01012926.1:45760-55922 GCA_013398915.1 Dromas ardeola | reverse complement strand
GGAATACAGCTTTATCAAATCCACAGACAATGTTTGAGAGAGCTTAGATGGGAAGGTTTAGAAGTCTGTGACAGGATAGTAACCTTCTATTGTTTTTTTTTTAAAGCAAAAGAAATAGATTGGGTTTTCCATGAATATGAATGTTTAATAAACAACGAAATGCTGAATGAAGTTAGAATATAAATCCTTTTAAAATGTTTATGTTTATTTCAGTAAAATTTGACACAATCGCTCTCGTTTCAAGGGCAGTGCAAGCAATATCTACTGTGATTCATGTAGCATGCAGGTGTATTGTGGGTTAATCCTAAAGAATGTGCATCTTCAGAGGTCTTCACAATGTTTCGAGCATTTGTTCTTTTTTTTCTCTTAACATGCTTGAAATGGAAATTCATCTGTGAACGGTTGTTTTTATTCGTGTTTTCACAGAAGCACATTTGCATGCCCTAGAAAAGAATCAATATTATGAATGAGAACTCTCCCCAAAAGTCTTTAATTATATGTCTGTGTATCGATATGTAATATTTTATGTTTCTTCAGATTTTTTCTTCTTTTAGCTGACACAGGCAGACTTTGAAAGGAGTAAAATCAGCACTGTAACAACGAAATGCATGCAAACTTGTTAAATGTGATGGCAAAATAAAAAGCTTCAGTCAGTATGATCAGTTAAAAAAAAAAGATAGCCAGCAAACTGTCTATCATGTGATGAAATTTGACAGTAGGGATTATGGCTTTGATGGACCAGAACAGCTAATAGAAGAAGCTGACATTTTTGAAACCCTGCTAATTAAGGGTTCCTTCCTTAATATTAAAATAAAGTCTTTGTCTGGGTTTTATGGTTGGAGAATCAGGTGTTTTCATTAATATATGCCAGTCAGTCTTAATAAGCTTGGAGGGCAGAGGAAGTTATTATTGAGTGACCTTCTACAAAATAAGCATGTTGCTAAGGGCTCTAACCCTGCCCTGTTCAGACTGATGAATCTCATTTCCAATGCAAAAGCTTCACAAGAAATCCAAGTATTCTCTGTGCAATCACAGAAAATAATCCTTGTGTCTCTTGTAATGTCCAGAATTGCCACTTACTATACTACTACTGTACAATGAATATTACAATACATATTATTTTTCTAGCACAATTGTCTACATTTCTGAATTGCCAAGAATAGAAAAACTTATTGTCAAGACACTTGTATTGAAAAGTCAGCTCATTTTAATACTTCTCAAATAGTCATCTACCCTGTTCATGAATTATAATGCACAGAATACATCTGACAATACTAGCTTTGAAAAAGAGATATGTCTGTATTATTACATATTCATTTTCAACTAGATTTCGATCAGATTTTAAAGCATTCATTGAAATTCATTGAAATGATAAATTCACAGTTGGATTTTGATTGACTCTTAATCTAATTTTACATTTGATAAGTTTTCATCTTTTTTTTAGTAGTAATTTTGATTTTCTGTAGATTTTTCAAGCTAAGTGAAAGGGTGTGGTAAGCTACTAAGACTCATCATATATTTGCTGATAGAGATTAGAAAATGAGCTAGTGAACCATTTTGAATAAGTGCAGCATTGTAACTACCAGTGACGTGTCTCACATCAACTCTGGGCAATTTCCAACACCCCAAGACTTTCTGCAGATATTTACTAATATTCTGTTGCTTTTTGCTTTCCTTTCTTTTCTCTAAGTAGGTTAAGTCAGTACTCTAAATGATCCTGTGAGATGCTGCACTCATACAGTGGATAATGGATGAAATTCAAAGCAACACATCCAGTTTGCTGACACTATGCTAATGAAATAACATGGCTGCCAAGTAAAAATATCAAAGTTGGGAGAATATACATGCTCCCAGGTCATTGAGTGAATCTCTAAAAGTTGAGTATTTAATAGGAAGCAGTGAACTGCATCACACTTGCAGATCTCCTTCCTTTAATTGATAGCACAGCAGATGGATCTACTTTTTTCTTATCAACCCAAACCAATCTATCACAATCTGTAGAGTATTTGATAAAACTTATTCCACACAGGTTTGTTTCTTTATTTATTTACATTGATGATCAGGCTAAATTGGCTTCAGAACTCAAACACTGCAACAGAAGTAGATATACATACTCTTGGATAGTTCTTACCCTATATCATTACATACATAAATACATTGTAAACCAGTGAGACAGTTCAAACCAGTGCCAATGTTAGAAAAGACAAAATTGAGGCCCATGCATTTAATTTTTTTCTAGGCAGTTTGTTCCCAGGGTATTTTGACAGAGCATTACATAATAAATAAAATAAAAATAAAATAAAATAAAATAAAATAAAATAAAATAAAATAAAATAAAATAAAATAATGCCCTGGTCAACATATCCCACCTTAAGAAAGACCCACTATCCGAGGCAATGTTTGAGTTATTTCTGAAAGCCTAATAGATACCGCATTTGAGTGGTGTGTATTTATACACAATAGCACTATTTAGTCCAGTTAGTCTACAAAGTGCTTTGAATATGAAAGGCTCTCTGTATTCTGTTCCATTAAAGTCAAAGCCATCTATGCACCTTGGACTTTTTGTATCTCTACTTCATTTACATATTTGCAGTTTGGCATTTTTGGCTTCTTTATCCCTTAAGTGTTTTTCCCCCAAATAAAAGTAACTTGATTTAGTTCCGTACCTAACCTTGATCCTATTCATTTTGGACTACTCAATAGGAAAGGAAAAAGTACTAAGTGCAGTATTTTTCTTAGAATTTGTAAAACTGATCAAATTAAAATCCCCGCAGGTACTTTCTGGCTCCTTTGTGTTTGAGGGAAATGTATGGGTGTGGATGTGGATGTGGATAGTGGAGGTCGGGGAGCTAGCTTTGGTGTGATCGGTAATTTCCACCCTAGTTTTAGTGGACAGATACAAACAATACAGGGAAAACAGCTCATATAGTACTTATTAGCCTCTCATTGGCAGCTCCAAACCACAGGAGTGAAACATTAGATCTACCCTAGGAATGCTTCTTTCAGCTATAGTGTTGGGCACCGAACATACTGCTGCTCTGTAGCTGTTTCTGTTCTTTTAGTATTTTATTATTTAAAGAAATGCAGAGTAAAACGTGAAGCACCTGAAAGTGGAGTGAGTTTAGAACTCCAAAGCTTGCTGTTAAAAAGTCTGATTGAAAGCCTGCTGATTTCTGTTGATAAAACTCCTGTAGACATCAGTGTGAGGAAGAACTAACCCTTGGAGAGAAATATTCCATTCTCATCCTTGTTGGCATTGTGTTCCTAAATACTATGACAAGGTCTTTCTTACACCCTCAGCAGTATTTTTTGCAGTGCCTGCAGTGGCTCATCTAAAAGCCAATATTAGTGCTCATTCACCAAAAAATTAAGAGTAAAGCAGAAATGCTATCTTTATGCAGAAATCGATATTCATAAATAAAGCAACCAAAGTCACTTTACTCAAATACTGTAAATGCTATAATTTTTACTGTAAATGTAATTGAAACAAGGTCATTCATTCTGTTGCTGGAAAACAAATGGAGTACTAAGCTAGATTTACTCCTTCGTCAAGAATAAAGGATTTTTGTGAAGGAGGAAGGAAATTTATTCTACAGCAGAAGCCAAAAGGTGATTTCCACTTCCAAACATTGTGAGTGTCGCTCAGGACAGGAGTTATGATGAGAAAAGGATGCCCCAGGATGTTTGGAAAGGACTCCCTGATTGCTGACAATAGGGTAATACTATAGTAAGTGTGGTATCAAGTTTGAAAAATCCTATAATATCAGCGTGCCTGGACAATGTGAAGTGCCAAATCCAGGGTCAGTAAATCTTAATGTAGATTCTCATGATTTAACGTCAGTCCTGTGATCAGGAGTGGCATATGAAAGGTGAGGCTTGTGCTAAATGTGTCAGGATACAGGGTACCCAGAGGACACCCCAATGTGCTGAATCATCTGTCTGCATGCCATTAGTCATATGGATGTACGGGTACTCACAGAAGGGAATGTTTCAGAGCCGAGACCAATGTAAACCAATTGAAAGGATTAAAAAGACACAACCCAACATATTAATGCGTAATGTTTAAGGTCTAGAGGTGTGGGTAGATGACTAATTTAGCACAGAAGGAAGAGCACAAATGTAGCTGTAATAACAGCCAGAGCAGTCAGCATGTCCCTCTCTACCAATACATTTGTGAATCCTGTAATAATCTGACTGTGAAAAGTATTACTGTAATACCTAAGTGATCAATATGGCTAATCACTTTTAAGAGGAAGGCATTCATTTGCAGACAATATCTGTTTGCATCATGTGTAACTCCTGCCTTTCTCTGCAGCTTTGCTTTTCTGTTTGCTCTTATTTTCCTGTCTTCCTCATCTTTCATGAAACTGAAGCTAAACATATTGGCAGTTATCTTTTGCTCTCACCTTTCAGCTGTTACATTTGAATGGAGTAATATTTTTCTGTTCCTGTAGACATAAGTCTTTTGTGGCTTTCAAACTTGGAGTGACCTCCAATCATGGAAAAAAAAAAGGGTGGAATTTTCCAGAGGGACACAAAAGGAAACTGGAGGAAAGAGAGAATTTGAGATGGGAAGTAGAGAAGACATGTGAATGACTTGAGAAAGAGAATGGGCTGGCTTGAAATGCAACAAGAATAATCATTTAAACAAAAGGGCTCGTAGGAGTTCTGGGAATATTTTCCACAGCGATTAAGAAAAAGTGAATGAGAAATCTCTTCTCTTTCCCAAAGGAACAGCAGAATCTTTTCTTCTGTTACTCAGTCTTGTAAAATGCAAATGTGTTTTAGAAAGTAGTTTGAGAAAACTGTGAAATTGGAGCTTTTAACCAGTACCCCCATTTCCTTCTACGTATCTGATGGAATCCATCCTGATACACTCTATCTTCTAGACAGAAGCTGTAAGAGCATCTAAGTTAATTTAGAGGCCTCTTCCCACGAAACCATTGTCTCACTCAGGGTTAAGACTGCAAGGTCCTTAGGACATTGGAGAGGCTCCCCTTCCAGCCTGGCACAGGGTCACAGAGGCTTGTACAAAGAACTTTAATTCCTTCATTCTCAGGTTATATAGGGTTACAAAGAACTGCCGTGGGCAATCTCTGTACAAGATGAAGAGAAAATAAAAACAAAGGTACGAGAGAAAATGGGAGCTGAGCTGAGCAAAAGCAAGTGTCCAAAGATGTCTGTTTAATACCCAGTGCTGGTGTTAGCTGCCTTGCATATACTTGCTCCTGATTAACCAGGTGCCACTTTATGTCAACTGAAGAAGGCTACAAGCCCCCACCCCATGCCAGTAGGAAAAATCTCTAGTTGATAGCTGCCTAACATAAAGGTATTAAGGATTTTATATCCATGGCAAAATTTTCAAAAGAGCCGTCTCAGGCTGAGCATCCAGAATCAAAGGCTGCGTTTGAAAAGTTGACCCTGGCCTGTGGGGAGACACTGCAAAGACTTTTTTTATAATGTTTCCTGAAAGGTAAATTTGAATCTCATTCTGTATTCCCACATTGGACTAAATTGAAAGTGCCTCCACTGATGTCAACAGTTTAATGAAAATTGCTGTAATTTCATGGATTTTTTTTTTTGGTAACCTATGCTAAATGAGTTACATGCTGCTGTATATGTGTATGTGTGTACAGTAATTGGAAGACTTTTCATTCTATCCCATTCACTATTGAAGAGAAATTTTTCTTTCTTCTCTCTCTACTAGGATATATAAAACTTTATTCAGAAAGGTTTTCAGTTTCTTTGTCTGTCCTTGAGATAATGAACTAAAATTTAAAGTAAGATGGATAGGGGAAAAAACAGCATTTCTGCCAAAGCCATTCAATATTCAGCAGAATCCTGTGATATGTAAAAGTTATGAAGAGGGAGCTATGATAGCCATTAGTCCAGAGGAAAATCTATTCTAATTGTGATACCACATCGCATTGTATTTCACTCTCTTATTGGTGTATTATTTTATAAATTGTAGTACAGTGTGGCAATTGTCATATTGCATTCCATACTTCATCTCTAATCTTCCTTGTTGGGTTACAGGGAGCTTAGTATCTAGAGAAACATGAAATAACCAGAAAATGGATAATATAAATGCTTATTCAACTATCAACAATTTGGTGTATTAATCCTAATACAGAAAAATTCAATATGGCGTAGGAATATTACTGCTTTTTTCTGTTGGTGAGCTATTTGTCACTATATTTTACCTTAAAAACTATTTAATTAATCACTCCTTAATCACTCCTTAATCATTAAGATGTTTACAGTGCACTGTCCATTTCCACAACCTCAGAGTACTGTTTATCCATTCAATCAAATGAGATTTACTGTAGCACTAACTTTTGTTGTTGCAACAATACCACAGTTAGACAGTATTGCTCAGTACAGGGAGAATAGCAAAAACTATTGATGTGCCTGTTTGAATAGGCAAATTAATCCTCGTTTCCATTTCTGCAGCAGGATGTGATGATTCTGATTTAGAAAAGTCACCTGAACTTCAAAATAGTTACATTATTCACCAAACTGCAAAGTTACCAAATATGAAATGCTAATATCTCAGATATTTTTATAACTTCAAGGATTTTACGGGATAATAGCGACTTCTTTAAAATATTAAGTCCTCTGAGATTTTTGGAAATGGCATGAAAAAAAAATATTGTCTAATACGCTGTAAAAGAAAATAAAGAGTTGCTAACCAGTTTTTCTGCTAAAGAATCTGCAGTTTCCTGTTGCTGTAAGCAGATACAGAGGTCTGCACTCCACAGTCACTTCATTAGTAACAATCTGCAGCAATTCTTTTGAAGTCAGTACAGTTAACCAGCTGTAAAACCAGCTGAAATAAAAATAACCTGAAATAAAATCCAGACCTACCATGGCCATGCTTTCCACCATGTAAGACACTCAACTCTCACGCTTCTTTCAGATTCTCACTATTAGTAGTAAAACACTAGTATCTCAGATACTACAGAGTGGTAACCACTGGTAAATTTACATTCTTTATAGTGGTGACCACTGTGACTGAAGAGTAGCAAATGCAGTCAGCATGCATGACTCGTCTTGCTCGGAGCCACGCAAGGCGGGAGGATAGCTGGAGACCTTTTGACAGCTAGCACAATACTTATTCCTCTAGAGCATATTGCATGCATCCTATACATATTCAGTTCAGTTAGAAAAAAAAGCTTTTTCTACCAATCAGGGCAGTGTATGAAAATAATTCCATCTCTCCGTGCTGCATGCATCATGATTATGGATGTGCTGAAGCACCAATAATCAATCTCAGTTATTGGAGAACGTGTTGTCACTTGCTGCTCTTAGTCATGCAAAGTGTTGTACAAAGAAGCAGAAGTAATACAGGTTGATTTTCATGGAGGTGTTATTGTACATGAAGTACTGAGAGGTTATACATTATGATAGGAACACAAGCTGCTCAGTGCTGTTCATTTTGCTGTGTTTTTATAAATGATTATGGAAGTAAAATATAAGCTGTGTGGCTGCGCTGTCAGCTAGAGTACCTTGGGCTTTTCTCCCGCTTTCTTCCTCCCATCCAAGCAACTTGCAGGCATTTTTTCCGCCTCCCAATGAACTGTTTTCTTTCTGCAGGGATGAGTTTAAAATGATCCTATCCATATCCTATAAAATTGATATCTTTTTGTAAGTTGTAAGTGGCAGCTGGCAGTTCAGAGGTGCCAAGATCGTCCATATTAAGCAAAACAACCAAACATTCATTTGCATCCTGTTTAACTTGAGGAAACTTCAGCACAATTCTAATGTTAAGCACGTGTGTAGTGTTCTGTTGAGTTGTAAAACCCTGAAAAGGCTGCTCTCTCAGCAGCAAAAAGAACCCTAAAACTCAGCGAGTGCTACTGAATTGGCTGCCAATAAGTATAAAATAAATTAATTTGAAGGGTGAAAAAAATCTTTTAAGTCTGCACCTCGTGATGAAGATTTTGTTACACCCAGAGCTGTAAATCTGAGGAAGAGTAAACTGGCTAATGACAAGACTCAACCTGTGCAATTATATAGGGTCTTCTCAAGTCTGATATTTCCTTTTAGAGTCTGTATTTTTTAGGCTACAGGCTGAAATGAAGCACACTATTAAACTGCCACTTCTGGGTATTAGGTTGTTCGTGGCTTCTCTCTATTTTTGTCACCCAAGGTTGCAATGATTTTCTCAGGGATTTCTATTGTTATTGCCATACTAGTCCATAGTACAGCTAGGTCATAGCATCATTTTGAATGATCTTGAGTTCAGCTCAAGATTGGCAGTAAGAACAAATTAGTTCATAGATCTTCTTATAACCCCATATGCAGAAAAGGAAAATAAAATTGCATTTTCGTTTCATCTTTCGTGCTTACAGCACTGGTGTCATTAACCCATCCATACCCTGAGAACATACAGGTTTATTTGCAACATCTTGTAACAAGAATGAATGAATGAATAACAATGTTATTGAAAAAAAAATCCTCTTGGTTTTAGTTTATTTAAAATACCGTAATAGAATGTGTACAAAATTCCAATTTGAGCAACTAGAAGTCTGTTTGCATGAGCTGGGTAACAGCGATCATGAACCCTGCCATTGCTCCTTATGAAGTACTTGTCATAGATAGTACGCTGGAATTTCCCTTACTTTGCTTCACCATTAGCTCCTCAGGTCGGCGTCTATTGCTCGTTTCCTGAAGGCAAGATAGACAAGGTCAGCGTCTGGTGAATGTCCTGCCCTGTAAAGCCCATACATTTCTGTATTTCTGCTCTTAGGGCAGTCTGTTCCTGCACATGTGCTTTCTCATTTCGCTTCTGCCCAGGCTGCCCTTGAACCATGACTGTTTTCTGGGGAGGTGGGAGCAGGCGGGTGCGGAGTGGAGAGGAGTGAAGCAAAGCTCCGGTTGTCATGGTGCCTTTCCTGCCTCAAACGTTTAGGGTTAATAATTTTACATGTAGCATGTTCTGAGGTAGTTTTCCTCGTAGCCATTCACTATGGGATGTGCGAGTACTTGTATTTGAAATGGGTACTTGGACTTCATAGTTTAAAGTAGTTAATAATACAACCGTGGAATCAAAGATATGCTGAAGTATTTCAAACGAGGAGCTGTGATTGAAATACAGTAGTGAAAAGCTGACAGATAGAGTTTATCGAAGTGCTGCAGTTTACCTTCATACAGAAGGAGAGTGGCTGTTTTCATATGCACTAATCCCCAAATAACCATCAAGAAATATTAAAATACACATTTTATTAGTTTCATTTAATTTCTTAATTGCTCAAATTCAGTTTACCAATTTATTGCTGTGTGAAATGCTTAGAGGCGATGCGTACATTAAAGGGATTATTTACATGTAATCCCTCCCTCCCAAAGGATACAAACTGATCATTTATGAATCCTGATTTACACTCTGTAACAATACCAGATGAATGAAATAGTTACTGTAGAATGATGTAGCTCCTGGAAGTGCAATACTGTGTGGAGTGTGATTTAGTACTAAAACTGAACTATCTATCTCGTTTTCACTGATGATTTTAGTAAAGGTGAGTGAACTTCACTTTTAGAATTTAGATTAACCAAACGGAAACTGCTTGCTGCAATTGAACCATTTATTTTCTGGGAAAATGTGCAATCAAGACATTAAATTTAACCTTGGGGAAAAGTCTATTTTAAAATGTAACCCATGTTCTATTTGGGGTGTGGATTATTTTCAGCTGGGTTATGATTTTACAGGAAAGAGATTTATAATTAGTTTTAACATAATTGGCAGGGATTTGCCGTTGAGATGCAGCCTTGCAGCTTGCTCCCTGCCTGTGGATATCGCTGTGGGTATCTGTTTGCCAGCCAAAAGGTGTGAAAGCAAGATGTAATAAGAGAAAGGAGAAATCAGAAACCTTAACCACAGTGAACCAAAAGGAATAAAACTTTAAGAAGTCTCTAAGTACATTATATAGAAGGAAATGTCTTTAACCTGCAGTCTACTCACTGCACACCTTTGCAGAATGATAAAATTCACCTCCGGTTTAAAAGAGGTTTTTACTTACGCTGTCAGTGCTCTCCTTACCCCTTCCTTCACTTTGGCCAGACGTAACCTGTTGTATTAGAAATGCTCACATACCGAAAGCATGACCATCTGTGCCAGCAGTAAATAACACTAGGACTTAAGAGAATCTGCAAAAGCAATAGT
>VYZM01012926.1:15760-40760 GCA_013398915.1 Dromas ardeola | reverse complement strand
TGAATTGCTACTTAATAGAAGAGGTGCTTTTCTTACAGTCAGAAGGAGTAGCACTAATAAAAAGACTGAAAGACTTCCTTGGGAAAAGTCTTGGTAGAGATGAATATCTGTACGTAGTTTGGGTGGAAAAGATTAGCATCTGAAAGATTCGTCACTGCAAGTGTATTTGCTCAGGTCTTAGCAGAACATACTTTTAGTAACTGCATTTCCCATGCATGGATTGACATCAGACACAAGGACAGTTGCCCATAGGCTAATGCTGGGTTTGTGTGAGGAAGACTATAACTTCCTTATAACACATGGTGTGAAGAAATGACAGAAGACCAGAAAAAAAACAAACCAAGAAACCAAGAAATGTCAGGCAGAACTGAAGAGTGATTTTGTGTCTCTGTAATGCTCTGTTAATTCTAGATTTCTGTATTTTCACTTTAAAAATCTCTTTTTCCTATTGAGATGACACAGAAATAGTAGGAGCCTGTAAAAAAGGCTAAGTAAATGGCCAGTAAAGTGATGCTGTTACCAGTCAAATACTACAAGTAAAATGCAGAGGAGAGTCACTCCTTTCCACCCAGTCCATTTCAGTAAAGTGTGAATTTAAAAAGCCCAGTTGGCAGTATTCAAACGATAGCATGCATAGCAATTTAATTGTTTCTTTGGGTGGTTTCAAAACCAAGGAAATTAAAAACATAAAATTGCATTAACACCTCACTGAACACTGAACTTCCTTGCAGTGCTGCCCTCAAACAGAGCTAGGCCGTGTGGAAATGATATTTCTGAGGAAGTTTTAAAGCCCCATCCACCTTCAGTTAAGGTATGAGAGTTCCAAATTCACTTATTTGGCATTCTTAGTGGCCTTCAGCAAAAGTATACAGGAATGAAAATCTTTCTTTTAAGTATTTTCTCGTTGTTTATATAATCCTATTCAAGTCGTAAAACATGGACGATTCACTTTGTGGCTGAAATTAATACATTTGCTATAAGGTTGTGTTCTTTGACTTTTCCTGAATCTTCACGTGTGCCTACAGGCCAGGTACCTCCCAAGCTGCAGCACCTGTTGACGTGCCCAAGCCAGCAATGGTGCTAAAGCAGCACGGATCTCGTCTCTATTGCAAAATTCACCTCAAATCTGGGTACATATTCAGAAGAATCAGCTGGAGACAGCTGTTATTGCTCAGAGCTCTCTGTGACTAAAAAATACGCTCTTCTATATGTTGTAATACTCCTTTTAACAGGGAAAGGGTTTGTCGTATGCATGTACAATAAAACCGAAAAGAGTAGGGTAGGGCCCAGAACCTCAGAGACATCCACCTCAATTTTCGGTTTACTTTTTTTTTTAATCACACGTTCAGACAAGAATAGTTTATTAGGACTATGATTCTGGAGTTTGTTAAAGTCACCTAAGAGGTTACTGCCCCGCTTACGCACCCTGACCTCTGCCACAGATTAATGCCACCAAAGGTGACAGAAAAGCATGGACGCCTTGTTCACTTGTCAGTTGTCACATTCACAGCCAGGATATTGATATAAACTGAAATCAGTGGTGTTTTCAATAGCGGTCAAGCTGAACTGTGGATTGCAGCTGCTAAGAAGCAGACACCCCATGCTTGGCAACCTCAGGCGGAAAGATGGCAGAGACTTAGCAAGCAGACACCTTTTAAATTGTCTCGGCAGGAATCATTAGAGATTTTCGGGTCAGAGTCCCCTATCTGTAAAAGCAACAGGGAAGGCAAACCCCACCCTATGCCAAGGGGAAAAGAAGCTGCAACTTTGCTATGTGTTAGTGTTAGTCCCATCACAGGGATGGCTGCCTCCCATGACAGCAAGGTTTCATCAGAAGTGCTGTCACAAGAGCTTCACTTCTTGTGAAGGCACAGCGGGTGAGAACACGGTATGTAACCTGGTGTTCCTGTTGCCTTATTTTCTCCTGTTAAGCAAAGTTCTTTCCTAAACTCAGTGTCAGAAGCTGCCATGAGGTCAAAGAGCACTCTGCTGAGCTGCTGTTCTCTCTTCTGGCAACCCCCAGCTAGTGCCATAGGCTTCTGCTTCTGTCGTTTGCATTTGCAGAACTTAAGAGTTTCCTTCTCTCTGCAGCTTTCAGTTGTACAGATACTGGAAATGTAGTTAGGAGAATCATTTACAGCAAATGCAAACAGGCTGCTGGAATTACAGTGTCAGAGAGTCTTAGCACTGAGCGAGCCTGAGGTAAAAGCACACCAGCCCACAGCTGCTACGTATATTTTCTATCCATTCTTGTGCACCAGCAATGATAGTCTAAAAGCAGAATTTTAAATTTCTTTCTGGCTGGTTTCCTGGTTCCTGGAACAGTCATCCCTGAACATCTCAGGTTCACAGCTCCTGGTGTTAGAGATACAGCCAGGAGGGGAGTCAAGTTAAAATAGCCCCATGCCCATGAGCTGCTGTAAACTGCTGTTAAATACTCACAAATATGGAACCTAAAGGTATCTTAGACATAGCTTCCCAAGTCACATTCTGTCCTGAACGTAGGTCAGCCAGAACATCAGAGCTACAGTCCAGGGAATTCTACAGTAAGTGGGTATGAAATACGTGTTAAGGAATTAAACATAGATATAAGCTATGCCAATATAAACACCTTGTGATTTGCCAATTAATTTGACCCACAATTATTGTTCGGGCTGATCGAATGATATTATTGCGTGGTGCCTGCAGTGTAACACCCAAACTGTGTACTGTCTTGTTTCCAACATCATGCACTTGTAAAGCATTCATTTGGAAACACTGTGATGTGTGTTGTGATACCTATTAAATTCTGTAAACGTGGTGACAATAAGGAATGTCAAATATTTTTTGAAGACCCTTTGGTAATGTATTTCAAAAACAGCATGAAAGTGATTTTTTTTCCCCCCCACTTTGACAGGTGAATTATTTACTGCCTAGTGTAGTTTTCTGAATAGCTGAAGTTTTCTATCAATGAGCTGAATTTAGAGTCAGGCAAGGGAAGCCATCTCACTAACCCTGCATCCAACCCCATTCCCAAGGCAGTTTGACTGTATCTACAGCACTTTCTGCTGTACTGCAAATGTCAAACAGAAGGTATAATGGATTTAATATTAGTGCTGGCCAAGGTGTTGAGGGAGCTGTTAATAATGTCACTCCGGTTATTGATCTGAAGCCTTTAGAAATCAAAGAAAAGTGAGAGATCCCCAACTGGGGAAAGGCACAACAGTGACTGGTTTTTATTGCCAATATATTTCTACATATATAGTGCTGACTTTCTGGAATTATGTGATCATCATTAATCTTGGAGAGATTTTTGGAATCATTATGTGGTAGGATAATATCAGGGTGACCTGTGTGCATGCTAATGTTAAAACCTGCTTTCATTCCAGCCACGAGCCAGCTTTAAAAGGTACAATGGTGATGGCAACAACATTAATACAAATATTCAGATGTAAGGAAATTTTATTTATTCTGAGATCATTTACTGGTGATGTTGAGATGTCTGGATTTGACTCTTCCTAAGAACGTTGTCATTTCATCTGTCTCTTACCCTGGGATGTGTGTAACTGCTATTGCAGGAGGCTAAATTTTTCCTAATTATAATAATCGTGGCTCAGCTGCCTTTGTTTACCACAGAGCTAAATTTGGCTCTAAGTCTATATTCTTCTAGGTTCCTTTGCCATAGTTAATCCTGAAGGATTAACTTGTTGTGTTTTGTTTTAAAATAGAAATTGGTTCTTAGAATAAGTGCATGTTTTCTTCCTTCAGTGTAATTTTTCAACCTGATGGCGGTCTATACAAGGGGAACCTCTGTCATCTTTAGTCAGTAATTAATAAATGAAAGTAAAATACGGAATTTATGTTGAACATATACAGTTCTTTTCCATGTATATACGAGGCAAATAAAGATAAATCGAGTAGAAAACTTGCAACAGCTACGTGCTGGATTGAATACGAAATTTGTCTCTACTACAACTGTGCCATAAAGTAGGTCCATTACAGAGGGATATAGTGCCTAAAAACAGTGTATGTATATAAGTATGTGTGTGTGTATATATAAGTATATATGAACATACAAGATGTATATGGTAAGTTGTGAAAATACCTATTGCACTTGTATTTATTACATTAAAAAATTAGGCATTCCAAATCAGTATAGAGAAAAAAATACCTTTGCTTTCGCTTGATCCCCATGTACTGTGATAAACACACACTTAAACAAAATTGATTTTTGTGTACATATTCTATTGACTCTTCTGTGACTACTGGGACACCATCCAGTAGAATCACTGATGCACTCTGGACAGACCAGTATTTAGTGTGGTCGTCTAAGTTCTTTGGGAACAGGCAAGGAGAAACTAAAAACATGGCTGGAGGATTGCAGCCTGCAAAGATCTTCTGCTGTACTCCTTCCCTCTTTAATAAAGAGAAAGACATAGGTGAAGTAGGCTGGAGAATCTGTACTTGCCTCTATTGATTTCCCCAACTGCTTTCTTCAGATCTATTTGATCTGGGCTCTGAGGTCAAGATTTTTGTTTCATTGATCACATGTCTGTGGCAGTACTAATGGAGTGTGTTCCTATGTCAGCTGAAGGGTTGTGAGAAATAAGACTAGCTTGTCTTCCTGAATATCCCGTCTTACCTGGGGATCTGGAAGTCTGGAAGAATCACAGTAATTGTGTTTGCAACTTCTCACAGGAGATAATTTCATACAGTTTCTTTTGATATTCAGTCTATATCTTTGTTTTATTTGCTCATTTAAGTAATTTTATTTGTTAGTGCATTTAGAGTACATTCCATTAATTTCTGTACACAACTACATTGTTCATTTCAGCCTTCCCTCACAAGTGATGTGTTCTGTAATCTTCCGTAGCTTTTATTTTGTGCCCTTCCCTCAACTATTTCAATTTTGTCTCTCGGTTTCAGGTGAAGGCTGCATTTTCCCAAACAAAAGAATCATTTTTAGTCTGTCACCATATTCACCTATGTAGCCTTAAATCACCTCGGATTTTTTTTCTCTCCATCTTGTTGTTACAAATTCACATCCCATTTACCCTGCCTCTCTTCTTGTGTTTCCAACCTCCTTTTTCTTCCTTTAGGAGGATTTATTCCTCCTAAATTTTGCTGTGTGTCTTTGTAAATCTTTCCAAATTAATTACCATTCAGCTATTCATTATATCTGTTTTCTAGCTATAGGGAATCTTTTTTTTCATTTGACAAACTTGTTGATGACTTCTTTAAATGAAATGCAGATCACAAAATTATTTTGTGATCTATGAATTTTTTTTATTCTTCCTTTTGAATTTAGAGTCATAAAATCAGAAATTATTATCTTTGAACAAAAAGTTTTAAGATTTTTTGTGTTACTCTGTAACATAAAATTGCATTAAAGCCTTCATTTCCCCAATCTATGGTGATATTGTCTTTCAAATATTGTACTTCTAATTGCAGCTGGATAGGCTGTTTCTTTTGCATATTAAAGTAGAACAGTACCGACGCTTAATAATCTGAGATTTCTAGCAGATCAGACCTGGCTGCTTAAAGCTCTTGGCTTGTTGTAAGTCAGTTATGTTTAATTCATCATACTACAGACTAAAACCTTGTTCTTGTCAAAATTACACAATTCTATCTTCTTTATATACACAAAACAGCAGAGATACAAAGGATGATATTACTTGGTATCGATTCAGCTCTGCAGGGGGCAGAGATCAGAAAAGGCAGAACTGGCCAAAAGGAACGTCCGCCTCCAGTGAACAATTTTACTCATGGTCACACTGGGAAAAGCCTGAAAATATTGCTTCTGTGTGAAAGGTTTGCTGCTCCCATCTCTCAGGGCTTTTCCCAGGCAGTTTGTCTCAGATACACCTTGCTTTTCAGCTGTGAATAGTACATGACCACTCTGAATAACTTGCTTAATTCATCATCACTTTGTTATCTGCATTTGTTTATTACCAGGTAAAGTAGATACGGTGTCTCTGATTTTATTACATTTTACATTTTTTACTGGGTTAAATTGCTCGACTAGCTGCAGGGTGATTAAAAATTCCACTCCCTTGTTGGTTCCCTGCGTCCTCTGTGCCGCTGAATCCTGATGTTTCCAGCCTGAATTTGTCACCCCTCCAGCAGCAGCAGGTCAGCTATGAGAGAGCTGTCTGTTCTGTGTCTGTGCAGCGCCTAGCACGGTGAGGTTGTAGTCCAGGGGCTCGACAGTGCCACCTGTAATGGGCATGGTGATACTCATCTACACCAGTCAAACAGATAAGGCTTTTTACAGTCAGGCTATTGCCCAGGTCCATAAGCTGCCTGTGGGAAAGCTTCTGTGCAGCCAGAGTCCGTGCTGGCTACTCCCTCCCCGCACCACACTCTTAGAGGGTGATAATGTGACAGGACTGAAACACAGTACTAATCCAGTCCAGCGTAGGTGATTAGGACTAATTATTTCATTAAATATAGTTTATCAAAGTCATTACCCTTAAAGGTTTTGTAGAACACAACGAAAAGATGTAGCTGTGCTATCATCAGTAACATAGAGCTTCCTTTTTGCTTTTTTCTTTTTTTTGTTTTAAGTGAATTTCATTCTGATGATAGGTGCCAGATGGAGACAGCCCTGGGGAATGAAATTGTTTGTTTATCCACAGAACACGTACAGCATGGGCAGCAGCAATGTAGCCTTTCCCATGCTGTTTCATTGCTGTTCTCCAGCCTTGCCGTCCAGTGACAATCTATAGAGGTGCGAAGGCCGTTCACAGTCCATGCCCTGCCCAAACTCCAGGTGCTTTCCTGTGAATATCTGCAGTAGTGCCAATTAGCATCCATTTTCATGAACTTCTTGGCATGGGAAGTGTGTTAGTCCCCTAATCCAATCCAAATAGGCCACCGAATGATAATACTAATTAAATGCTTACCTAAATCAAATTTTAATCAGTGACCGAGGCACAAAAGATCAAGGCTTTAGTTTCATGTTTCCCATTGTATTTCTCCTGAGGCATCTATTTTCTTATAATAACGGTTGTCCTCCTAGCAAGAACATCAGAATAATGATAGCACTATTAAAAAAGCCAAAAAAATTAAAAAAGCAAAATAAAATTATCTCTTTAATAATATTCTTAGGAAAGGGGTGAGAAATCTCATTCTCCCATCCTGCAGCCCCACCTTTCTTCAACCAGGAATAAACATTATCAGAGATACCTCAACTAGGAAAAGAAAAATAAAAAAAAAAAAAAAGAAAATCAGAAAAAAAAGATAGAAAATAATATCTTGAACATTTTCATCAGATGTGCTTAAACCATATATCCTAGAAACATGTTTTTAATAAGTTAATAAATTTTGTAATTCTGCATAAAAACAATTAATTTTAGCTTAGGGTTTATGTTTGAGAGAGGTTGGGTAAAACCTGTGCTTTTTATTATTATTTTACAGCTTGTTTTGAAAGTGTCATAAACAAATGACTTAAGTGTCCCACAAGACAAATGTTCTTTAATCATCTAATGCACTCATTTATCCTCAGCCTTAACCTTAGTCCTAAATTAAGTCTCTTGCAAAAACATAACTTCATCTAAAAACACCCATCAATCCTATGTGATTTTGATAAGCACATTTAAAAAACATAAACAATCAGACAGTTGTCAATCCAGTTGAAGTTCTGTCCCATTTAAAAGTTATTCATTAGGCTATATTCCTAATGCACCTGCTGCTAATAAAATTTTAAAGTGGAATGAACAATATTTTCGGGTTTCTGCTAGAGTTGTAATTTTCAGCCATTCACTGGGAGTCGCCAGGAATAAAATCAAAATGCATATCAGGAAAATATCAACTTCAGCTTAAAATGCGTAACTTCTAGCCTAATGGGATGCGTTTTTCTGAAAATATTAACATAAGTTATATTTTAATTTGCATTCCAGTTTCACAGTACCAGTAGCAAACTGTGTGTCACACCTCTGTGTTAAGTTTATTTGGTCTTATCTGCCCAAGAATCTGATGTACGTGGAAGCATCACACAGGAAAAAATGAATAACATAGATACAGGTTACACATTCAAAGCAAGATATTTTGCAGAAGCTGTCATTTGAACTGAATAAATAAATAAAGTGACTGTGAGGGGATATGAAAGACTTGCAGCGGCTAATATGCACTGTAATTCAGAATTAATTCAGATTCTCTTTAGTTTAAGCAATACTTAACCATCGTCATGGCTAATACAGCTTTTTTATGTAATTTTTTTCCTACTGTCCTCTTTAGGACCTGGAAAAATACTACTGTTGAGCTCTTTGGGATTCTTTCTCACTGGGGCTTTAAAATTCTAAAGAACAGATAAGAGCAAACAGCAAATAACTGGATTTAGAATAAACTCAGAAATTATCGCTAAGGCCCTTCCTCTGCCACAATTTGTCAAATCTGCTGATAGGAAACAAATTCTATTCATAAAGATTTTATTTTTTGGGGCCCTCTTGTGATTTGGTAGCAATTCAATTATAGTTTTGTGAGATAGTGAGCCCGGAGAGGGAATCCAGACTGACAAGAAATATGACAGGACAGTTACAGAGTGTTTATGCAATTAAACTTTCACTGACAATACCTGCGGAATGATGAATGCGTGGGCGGAGGTATGTGTGCACAAGCAATGCCCCACAAGTATTGCACATTTTTCATTATTATACAACTGTTCAGATCTTTCAAGAATAGCCTGAAGTGAGGTGGAAAAGAGAGTGCTGTTCTGCAGCATGTTAACCAAATGCGCTTTTTTTTTTTTTCCAGTGGGTCTTGATATGCCAGGTGATAAAAGAACATCTATTTTAGAGAAATGTTGCAAGAAGATTAAGATTTAGCCTGAGTTTGACATATATTAATTTTGGATTCTTAAAGACGTTTTATTCTTTTTCTATCTGCAACTTTATATCATTTCAAAACTGATAGATACTGCATAATTAAACTGCAAGGTTATTCATTTTATGCATACAGGTGCAAAGGGCACTATAAAAGTAGGATTTTACTGATTGTAGATTAGAAGAAAAGGGAGAAACTTAAAAGACTTTTGTAGAAAACCACAAAAGCTTAGAGAGTAGATTAATTTGGTTGATCATAGTCTGTACTTCAGTATGTCTGTCTTCCATGGAACTATAAAATCAGACAGCTTATTTTAGAGGCTCTGAAAGATTGTGTTGAGTTTTCCAGGCTATTACAGTAGTTATTTTTACTTTTCCTGTGAAGTTCCTCATTTGTAGTGGGGTTTCAATTTTGAAAAACGTGCTGTTAAAACATGTTGACCTGGACTACCTCTTTTCCAAGCAGTCTGAGTACAGCACTCAGTGAATTCCTGCAAACCTTATGTTCAAAAACTGCTGTACGCCAAACAAAAAGAAAGTCGAATAACTATGGTGTGATTTGCCTCCCAGAGAAGCCGAGCCGAGCACTAGCTGTGGACTTTGGATTGCTGTGGACAGAGGCTGGATAGTATGACTAACACTAGAAGTATGAAATAAGGGTCTGGCAGGTAAATTATTATAAAGTGACCACTTAAATATTATCTAGAACTGTGCTGATTTCTTAGAACTTTACTTAACTTCGCTGAAGTAAATGTTGGATGTTCAGAATTTGATTCCTACAAACCTGAATTCAAATCACCACCAGTAAGAAAAAGCAGTTTCCTATTCATCCATGCTTACAAAATCTTTCAAAAATGTAAGTCTGCTTCAAATAACGACAATCTGAATAAAAAGGTTGTTTGGTACAGTGAACTGTTTTGTGATTCCACAGTATGTATGCTAGATTGCAAAATAAAAGCTCAGCTTTTTTTTAATGTTAGCATTTATCTCATGAGAAGAAGCTCCTGAATTTTTGCTCCTTCTTTCTAGAGATAGTTGTTTCCTACCTTGCATGGTCGCCAGTGATGTCCAGGGAAATGTCCGTTCGTCTTCCTGATTTACACATAGACATCTCTTCTTTTTTGGAAGGAATGACAGTATTTACCCGAGTTGCACACAGCAGACATAATATCACGGCTTAAGTTACTCAGTACCAAAAGCTATAGTGTATTAAAAAAAATCTGATTTTCCAAGAGCTGTCTCTAATACCTACTAAAATTGATAGCAAGAAAAAAATTGTTTTCACATTACTTAGGTGTTAAAATTACATGGTGGTGTTCCTTTATTTTCCAAAACCAAACCTAATCCTGTTAATTCAAAGTGAATAACAAACAGGACTAAGACTTTTTCCCAAGTTGTTACATTTATTCAACCTGCTTGTGTTTTGTTCTTCATCATAATTATTTCCAAGTCAAATCTGCGCTGATTTCCTTGCGGACCCACATACCTCTGACTAACTTAAAGAATTGAGCTGGGATAATTCACACTATTCCTTGGGGGTCATGTTCTCTGTTTTTTTTCAAGGACATTTTTATTACAAAGCTGATGAAATTTGCATATTAATTCATTTCTTTCAATTTTTTAAGATTAAATGTTGTCAACATGTATCAGTGCAAGGCTCTGACAGTGCTGATGAAATGGGTCAGTCAAGCTTGAACATTTAGAGTAATGCAGCCATCTGCAACCCCCAAGCCCCTTGTGTAGTTTAGTGCTACCATTGCAACTTGATTAAAAAAAAAGTTTTATTCAATGCAGGATATTAAAACATTATCTGTGAAATGATATGTGTTACTCCTGCCATTTGCAGGGAAAGTATATTTGACAACAAAATGGATCTAAGGATCTCCTTGCTGATTTAGAGTTAGTGCTTTGTCAATCTTAATTAAACTCCAGTAGGAAAAGTGTAGGGGGAAAAAAGGAGTTTCTGCTGTGCTAGAGCTTAGAAGTTATTAAACTGGGCTTAATGTCCCCTCCTAGCCTGTATTTTTACTGTTTGAAAAGCAGTGTTATTTACAGGAAGGAATTGCCTAAATCCTCATGTCTCAGGGGCCCTGGAAAGCAGTTGCATTCTTCTGAAAATACCAAGACTTAATAGAATCAGAGAAATTAGAAATGGAAAAGAACCATTAGGTCAACTTATCTATCCCCCTGCTAGTGCAGGAGAGTTCCCTACAGTATTGCTGTCTTACAGTTAATAGTCATGGATTTTGAGTCACCGTTTCTCAACCACTTATGAAAGTATTTGCTGTGCAAGCTGCTTGGGTTCATTTTATCTTCACTGATTAGATTGATATTCTTGTATTCTAATATTCTTATGTTTTAATAGTCTGTGATTCTAGATGCAATGTATATAGACACCCAGTAATATCTTTGCTTCTCTTTAAACACATACTGTGCTTTTTCATCATGTAGAGTTTTATTAACCTGCATTTACTCAACATCTTATTCAACAAGTAGTCCCGTTGATATCAATGAAAACAATACACAATAGCCTCAATAATTAACTGGTATAAATCAGAATAGCCACCTTGGTTTTAAAGGTGTGGAGTCAGTTGTGGGTTTGGCTCAGGACCTTTTGAAATCACCAGGTCTAATTATGAAGTTAGGGCAGCTAAATCCACCCATAACACCAAGAACAATGTGTTATCTCAAATGACAAGTTTCAGATGTGAACTTACTTCTCTGCAATTACTGCTACAGCTTAATCAGTTGATGTATTTTAATAGAAACTGCTCCTGGTCATGGATGTCCTCATAATTGCTACTTCTGATAGCCCCAGCAACGTACATTGGCCTTAATTGGATGAAAAAAACGCTGATATCCTGGCTTGCAGGTATAAAGACTGACTCCTACCTTGAGTACGAATACAAAGCATGAATTCTAATAATAATCAGAAAACAACCTTCTGGCACCCCATAGCTGTGGAAGAGATGACGACTCAAATATTAGTTGACCCGTATGGCAGAGTTGCTATCCAGATACTACACTGGTTTTATTTTTAGGCAATCACCTCTGCAGACTTTATGCTGTAAGAGTGCAGTGTATTTTCAAGTTCGAGCTTCCTTTAATACATGTCAAACAGGAAGCTTGTGTTAATCATATCAAAACCTGTGAACGTTACAGGACCATTGTATTTTTTCTAAGCTGCATGTTTTTTCATGTGGTGGACTAAAAAGAATTTAGGACTTATCATTAGGTAGACATTGGATATCTTTTTAATACAAAGATGAATATGAACTAGTAGCGTCTAGATTTTAAGACCAAACTTAAAAAGTTGTATTGGATTGAAAAATCAAAATCAGACTTCACACTGCAGTAGAGTCTGAAAATGTCAGATATGAAATATTTAAACTGTGGAACACAATCTTCAACTTTGGGCTATAAAACTTTAATTTTGTGAGTTGCTATTTCTCCGATTGTTCGATATTTTTAATTCTACAAATCCATGTTTATTAGCTTTCAAGGTTTAAACAGCGTTACTGAGTCTATTGAAAGTAAATGATACTGACTTCTGAGAAATATAGTTACTATGATTGGTTTTCTGTTTCTACGTTCAAGATAAAGGCAAAAGAAAGAACAAATAAAAGGAATTGATTAGCGCAGCTCTCTCTTTTAATACTTGTAAAATCACCTAAAGTGCTTTGGTATTTATTCTTCCATACGCTACAAGAAACAGATCAAATTGATCTGGAAAGCAATTTTTTTGAACAGTGATAATTTTAGGATACGTAGAGAGAAACTTTAGCATCTTTGATTCTATATATTCGTATTTTTACAATTATCAGTTGTAATGCCCAAATGAAATCTTCTTCCACCCTGTGATCTTCCCAGATACTTTGCAATAGCAGTTCTTGGTCCAAAATTCCAATCCTATTGAACCTAATAAGCCAAATCGTGCTCCCATTATAGACAATGCAAATCTCTGACTTCTGTAATGAAGTTGTTCCAGTAGTATGCATAATGTTATACAGGTGAGCAGGTGAGCACGTCCTTTAACATCGTGACCTCTTCTTGCTTACATATCCATTATATTTTTTTTTCTTTTCAGGATTGAAAAAGAAGTATGTTCTTTTCAGTAAGAACATAGTTCGAAATACATCTGTTCTATCATTTCCTATGTGAAATACAGCTGTAAGCAATCCATTAGATAAATTCATTGCAACAAAGTAGTCACGTTAAATACTGTAGATAATTTAGCAAAGTTTTGTAGGTATTTTACCTTTGGATTTTTAAACAATGAATGCTGTTAGCTTTGGTAAATAACAACAGCTTTGTCTTGGCAGTAGCTGCTGCAGACGCCTAAATCCAAGTTATTTTATCTAACAGTGTTTTGATTAAATTTATTTCTCTCCATCTAACCTATTTTTTTTATTTAATGCAGTTTTCAAGCTATGAAGGAAAGTAAATTTACTGTAAATCTAGACTCTTTTTTGTTAGCAAAGAAATTCAGTATATGTTTGCTTTATAGCTTCCATTTTATATATATAACATACTCTACTTTTGAACTGTGAGATTTCTTTTCTCAGAAACAAACTCAGAAGTTATGCTCACATCTACAATCTGCAGGCAGGTTGGTACCTCCATGTAAAGAAAATACGTTTTTAAAATATTCTGTAATTTTGAAGGGGAAATTTCTTCTGCCAGTATCTTCATGTAAATCTTCTTCTCCCATCTTAAATAATAGTTCTTACAGTGTGTGTGTGCAATTTTTGTATGTGTGCTGCAAACAAAACAGTCAGGTTTTGACACCTTATGTTTATTAAGTCTTCCTGTTTGACTGGCTAATAGTGATCATGCATCCCAAAAAAAGATTTTGCACACTTTATTGTTTGCACTCTGAGCTGCATAATTTCAAACGTACATTACGTTCATTTTATGGAACGAGGCATTGTTGAAAGAAGATACCACCAGTTGGAAACAGTGAATCATGTTAGATCTTAGTGATCGTGACATCTTTATGGGATAATTTGATGTCAGAATGAATTCTTTAAAATAATTTCTTCTCTACATATGTATATGTGTAGAAATCCCAAGCCCTAAGCATGCCAGGATGCAAGTGGTTCATATTCAGACAAGTTGGCCAAGAAAAGGCTAATGAGTGAGCGGTATTGAGGGAGATAAAAGAGTAAACTAATCTAATTAAAGAATAATGGTGAATGCATTTGCCCGCCCATAAATTTCACAACTTGACAAGATTTCAGTGAACATTTCTTGATACTTGAGACATTTGTGCTTCTTGGCACACAGAAGTGATGGGTTCATTTTCTACCCTATTTTTTCCTCTTATAAAGGTGTCGGTTCAAAAATAGTTATAGTTGAGCCTCTAATGTAATTATGTTCAATATCATGGTGTAGATAGAAATATTCACATCACAAACTACCAGTGCTAGTACCAACTGAGCTGGGATATTTTGAATAAAGGAAAGAGCTGAATTTCCCTTACTGGGAAATTGTAATCCATAGATTCATTAGCCAGTATTGGGAAACTGTAATCCGTAAATTCATCATGAGACTCATTTAAGTAATGACAACTGAATGGCATCATGTGCGAACTTTCTAAGAGTAGTAACGAGTCTCTAAATGATGAAGTTCCTGAGGTTATTGTGAACCTCACATCTTTCAGAAAAACTATGATTTCATCTCAGTAAATACAATAGGAATATGTCAAGTACAGGCAGTTAAATGCAAGGTGGTAATTTGGAGAACTAAGGGCAAGACTGAAAAGTAATTTGGGTTACATGCAAAAAAATAACAAGAAAGTCTATTTATTGGAAGATCCAAATGAACTACTCAGTTTACTGAATTTGCATGGAATATGGGCAGTTAGTTTATGTTCTTTCCATTAGTCTAAACCACAAATGACACTGAGGTTTTACAGTTGTTCACTGCAATCAAAACAACTGCAATCAAAACCTGTGATTTCAAAAAAGAAGATATCCAAACAAACTGCTATGTTCAGGAGCAGCAGATCAGCAGGTCTAGATGGTATACAACACAGAACAAAATATGACGGAAACATGAAATGGCCAAGCTGCTAAAAAATATACAATGTCCCAGTGAAATGGCTGATCCCAGAAAGCTGCAGGGTAACAATGGTTATCTAGGAGAGATAGGAGAGAGACATTTGCCTGATCTATAAAAATGTTTTGGAAAACAGTACTAAAATTACCTTTAAAAATTATGTAGTTTTATATGTACTATTCCTATTAACATACACACACACACACGTGACATAATATAACAGGTATGAAATGGCTTTAGACTTGAATCACAAAAATGACTGGCAATATAGGAATATTTCTTTCTGAGGAAAGATGTAAAAGACTAGAATCCTTTTCCTCATAGTACCATAGGTATATTTTTTCAAGGAGGCAAAAGCATTCACTAAAACTCACACGGAAGATCAGCGAAACAAGTAAAAGGAAGCACATTTGTCAGGCGCTGTGGATGTGTGGAACTCATTGCCACTAGCTATTCCTGAAGTCAAGAGCAGAGCAGGCTTTTTAAAGATGTGGCATTTATGTATGGTGACAGCGTTCCCTTCTAATTTCAGTTAAACTATTTTTATAGAGGAGTGTATTGTGCTTCAAGTCAATTTAGATACAAATTGGTGATTTAAGAAAGAAAGGTCTTCTACATGCACATTATTATCTAACGGAGCAAAACAGGTATTCTGGCACTTTTTGCAGAGACATTTGTTGTTATCTGTAATCAGAGAGAGATTGTTGAACAAGACAGTCCTCTCAAGTCCTTTAGTAACAAGGACTCTTCTACTCTCCTTTATGAAAAATTAAATATAACATTTGTTGAGACCAACACAAGATAAGTCTCATTCTGTTTATGGTTGAGTTTCTCTAATACTGCATAGTACTGCATTATATAGCTCATGAGTTTCTGCAAGGTGGTCATTTCGCATGTTACTCTTATGTCTTTTCTGAAGAACCTGCTCCTCGCTTTCTTCAGGCAAAAGGTAGTAAACTTTGGAAAATGGTGGTTAGTAAAAGAACATCATTAGACTCAGAATATGTTAAGCACGGAAAATGACTGGGGCCTGGAGCAGAACCTAGAGATGGTAACAGACATTCCTCACTTTTCTTCCCCTTCTCAGCAGTGATGGCCACTGTTGGAAGTCCATCTAATCTGGGATACTAGGCTCTATAGACCCTCAAACCATTGTGTCTGTTCTGTGTCTCTGATCAGGATAGGTTGCCTATAGCAGAAGAAATACCTTGTACACACCGCCTGTGTCTTGTCCTGCAGTACATCTGCAAAGACATTGAGCTGTGAATCAGTGTACTAAAGAGGCAGCATTCTTGTGCATTTATTTATATGGAGATATGCATTATCAGTGCTAAATAAACAAACATAATGAAGTTACTATACTTACCTCCAAGTTTCAAGACTATAATTTTGATTTGGGATTTTCCCTGTGGCTTTGTAGTTTACAAGATCAGTGGTAATAGGCTATAAAATCACAGCTGCATTCTGAGCCAGAGATGAGTCTAAATATAAAGACTAGGAAAATCAAGCGTTGTTTGAGGAATACCGGTTTGGGGAGGGGACAACAGGCAGAGGGACTGAACCTGAACGCAGCGCAGTTAATTGCCTGTTCTAAGGATTGCACTCATACAGTCCAGATAATGGCAAGAGGGTGGAGGGAGGAATTTAGAGTAGCTTAAAGTCATCAAGCCAGAAAGACTATCCGATTCCTTCTCTGTGGCAACATAAAGTACCTTATTCGGGTAAAGAAGGGCTTTACTTACTGTAAATCTGACAAAGTTTATGCCACCCCAGATACAAACTTCACACTAACTTGGTTCGCCCTGGGGAAGGTTCACAGTTTGGTTTTGTTTTTTCGGGCTTTTTTTTGAGCAATAATAGTCTTTGTAAGATGGCTGCAGTGTCAGCATTTATCTTGAAACTCTTGGATATTAGTTTTGACTGCAGTCACCTTTCTGACAAGTGTTATTGCGACTGTGTTTTATATCCCTGTTCAGGATGATTTCTAATGATAATGCTCTGTCTACCTCACTGCTTCACACTAAATTATAGATGCCACTATGACAGGACAAACTATATCCAAGTGCTAAACTCTACTCCCTTTGTGTGATGTCAGTGCCTTCACTACTTTGTGCCTGGAATTAAAAACAGGATAGGAAGATATGCAAAACATTTCTGCTTAAAAATAATGTTCTGTCAGTTATTAAACAAGTGATATTTCATTTAATCAGCTCAAGGGGATTATTTTAAATGAAAAGGCAGAGAGTATGATTTTATTAACACATTCCTGCCCTAGAGTCCTACTGTAATAATTCTTTACTTGACTAAATTAAAAAGGTATAATTCAGTCCATCCACAACAAAGACTTATGGATGGTTAAATTTCATTAGTTTTTCTGTTTCGAGTTGTGCATGGAATAAAGGGAAGGAAGGCATCATGTCTCCAGAAAATATGTCCTGAAGTAAACATTACATTATGAATACAAACAAACCAGACTTTTAGTGAAGGATGTTATATTATCCCGTTTCCACTTGTTAATCTGATACCTTCAGCATTAAAACCATGCTATTTGTACTATCTCTGTGCATATGTGTTTGCTAAAACAAAGGCTTTTATCAAGTAGTGATTTTTTTCAGCTAGAAAATGGGAACTAAGGCAGACTAAACCTACTGGTCCTATCAGCCTGAGAGTAACTACACTTGTTGTGTTGACTGTAATACAAATAATGCTCTGTAAACCATTTTGAATGATTATTTTTAATTAATTAGGCATTAGAAACACTACCAAAAAATAGCAGGAGGATATGCAAAAGCCATTTGAATACACACGTGTATACCTGCACTAGCATGCACATATACACATTCATACAAATCTATCTGTAGAAGCAGATAAATAACAAAGCTGTCAGTAGCAACTTCATAATTAAGACTACACTGAGATTGGAAAGTGTACTTAAAATCTTGTTTTAGGTGGGATAAATACATATTTCTGTGTATATGACAATATATGTAAGAATTTTTTCCTCTTTCTTCTTACGGAGTTCTAAGAAAATAGGGTCGATAGCTGTCCTTAAAATTTCAGAGGATGATGTTGAATATTTAACCAAGAGCAAGCAATTTTTAATACTGTTTTAGGCTAAAAGTGTACATAATTCTCTTAGTGGATCATTGTAATACTCTGTAGATCCATTTTTTGAAATGAGAGCATAAACGTGTTCACTTTCATCTTGTATGTCTCAAATCTAAAACAGCTGACTAAATTCTGGTCTTGTTTATGGATATAAATCTTAAGTAACTATACCGAAATCTTTGGTGATATTCTGCATTTGATCCCATGAAAACTGAGAGTAGAATTTCATCCCATTGCTATAAAAAGAAACTGGATATTACTCCTGGGAAGGTTAAAAATATTCTAGCAGATATCACTCCAGATTGAAAACTGTATAATAAATAAGAAAACAAGTGACAGATCAGACAACTGAAAGCAAAGGGTAGGTAGCTAAATATTGTAAATAGACGGATAGACCGAGTTATTTTTTTATAAATTCCATCTCAGAGGATTACTTCATTTATCTTTTGAGAGAGACTTTCTCATTACAAGAGGTATTTCACTAAAAAATTAATTGTTTATTAAGAATTAATTAAATAGGTTTAGCATGGGACTATCTGATCAGGGAATATCAGTCTCAGTACTTTGAACTTGCAGGTGCTGCAGTGGTTGTAGTTAAGACATTCTATCGGAGCTTTCCTTCGTTGCAAAGGGTTGTGTCAAGAAAATCTTTAATATAAAAATAAAAAGCAGTTCATGCATAAAGCATGACGCCCTGAAGCATATTAGATCTGTTTATCTCTCTGTTTAAAACGAACAGTACCTGGTATAGTTTACATAACAAGGCAGGGATCAGTTTGATAAAGCATTTATATCACCTGGGGAACACGCTGGCTCATTTCCTCAACCCCTTTCCGCATGACTCGTTCACCAGCAAGTATAATAGCAAACAAAGTTTTAATAGGTCAAGAGCAGAGGACCCGCTTGTGTTAAAGTAAAAGACATTTCAGTTTGCCCTTTGACAAATAGCTCCTATTTCAAGCCTGGGTCTCTGCAGATGATCATTGAATGATAATTATTGATTAAATCTTTTATGGACAAATCCTTAATTGCGTTTGATCATTTGCAGCCTTAAAGATGTTTTTTTTTAACAAGACAAGTTAAAACTTAGTGCTTATTTGCTGTACAGAAAATGTGTAAATTATCCAGGGGGGACCAAATAATGGACCAGGATGGACTCCTGCCCCCCGGATGCAGTGGCAAAGCTCTAGTGACCTCATTAGAAACAAAATTTCACCTCAGAACATTAACATTTTTGGCAAATACTACGGCATAAATCTGCGAGTTAACATTTGAAAACACTTTTTTAAACAAATGAATTTCAATTTAGTTTGCAATTAAAATCTGTTGTTAGACTAACAGATTTTTTTTGTCACTCTTCCATTTTGTTTAATGTAATCCAGGATATGAGTCACATTTGCTTGTTGTTTCTATATGTGAAGCAAATACTGTAGCTGCTGTTTCTGTCATAGCACATCTGCTCTGCTGAAAACTGCAAAATGATAGATAAACACATGGACAGGAAAAGAAATAGATGAATAACATTTTGTAATTCTTTTTTCAGTGAACAGTAATCATCACCAAATGTCTTTGCAGTTCAAAGGCTATTTTTGTTAAGCGGACATACATGGAGCTTCCATACAAGCTATTGTAACTTTTTGGTATTTTTATTTTAAGTACTGAAAAATATGTTTTCCCCCAACTGGCACTTTCAGGACTGCATAGTTAAAGCAATATTGTGTTCATCAGCTGTCCCATAACAAAGGGAAAAATTGTTCAGTGAAGAGAAGAATTATTATACTTTGCCTTTTTTAGAAAGTTCAACAGTGGAATAAATCTTCCTTAGAGCATAATTAATAACAATTTGTGATGCTTTTATGCACAGATACAATTCAGAGTATCTGTTCACTATATATAATGTAACAAAAATAAGCTGATCTCACTTACAAGATATGTATCTAGCATCCCAGTGGACATAAATCAGTAATTGAGCCATAGATAAATAGATTAGATGTGGCAATAGGAAGGGAAAAGAGGCTGAGAAGAAAATCCACAAAAATAATTTTGCAAAGCTTGTCTTACGTTTTCATCAGAAACTAAGCAAAATAATCTGACAAGGGCAGAAATCAAGTCATCTGACAAATTCTTGTACTTTTCTTTTATCAGACAATGTAATACAGCGCATGACACTAAAAATAATATTGTGTTGTCTAAGGACAGGATGGTAATCCTTTTATTTGGAAGTATCTAACCCCAACAGCCTTTGTGGTAGTTTCTTCGTATGCTTGCTGCTCTTCTCATCACGCAGGCCCGTGCACCGTTCATTCCTTCCTCCCCCCGAATTGTACTTCCCTTACAGACACAGGGTACCCAGGAGAGCTGCTTAAGTGGTAGCTCTGTTTTCTGCACAAAGGCGATGTCCACATCTCTATATGCTGCTGTGCAGTTGTTAGATACAAACTCTTGGGAACACATGCCTCACACAAGCTGAGAGGGGGGTGTGTTTGGGCAACTCTCAGCGCTCCGAGGTGCTCTAGCAGACCTGAGGAATCTGTATCTAGATTGTGGTTAGCAGACTTTTTTTTTTGCTTGAGCTCTTTTTAAGAGTGTTTGTGACTGCTGACTTCTAGTGGCTGGCCTGCAGATGACATTAGTCCTGGTACTACTGCCCCAGACAGAGATTCTCCAATGGCTCGAGTGTGAGGCAACATGTGGCGCTCAGCAGAAGGACCTGAGCATCTCCTCTACACAATCCCCTACTAATCCATGGAGATGCATGGGGGTTGTCATTGGGACAGGGAAATTACAAAAACAAGCTAAATTTTGGCTGAAAATGGCAGAGTAGAATTGCGCGCTATGCATTCAGCAATTCAACATGGGGGGAAAAAAAAATCGTCAAATTACTTTGTTTCTTTTGATCCTTGTGTCACTTGCCCCCCTCGTCCTCTGTGCCTCAGGAAAATACAATATATTCCTCAAACACCTGCCCCTGTTGCCATGCTGCGTGTCATTAGGTTTTTTGCCCTGGTTTTGGCTTTTGTTGCTTCATGGTGCTATCCTCGTATGACCTAAATTTTGTTGTGCTCAGTCCAAAGATCTTTGGCATTATGGAAGCTTTGTGAAGAAGGCCCATCATCATTCATACAGTCCAACATAAACATAAAGAGTTGTATAATGAAATACGTCTTTAAAGGAACCTTTTAAGACAGATTGGCTTATTAGAATTACATTATTATGAATCTATTTCTATGCATTAGGTAAGAGGACTACACTGGCAAAAAAATGTAATGTGTGCCTCAAGTCATAATTCCTAAGTTCTTTTTAATGTCCTAAATAAGTGACCTAATTTTCAAAAATGGTGAGAACCAATTCGTCTCTCACGTGATTTCCATGACAGCTTCCAAGTGCAATTTTAAAGTTGACTTGTAGGGTCAGGTCCTGCTATTGTCAAGTGAGGTGAATTAAGGAGGCTGTGTATTCCTCTGAACTGCTCAGCTGTGAACTGTCAGAGTCAAGTAAACTGGGCAAGGCAGAATAGGATTCCTGTGTGGAAAAAAAAAAAGAAATGAAAACTGTGCCAGTGAAATTTAGATCAGTAGAATACAGTTTGCCATATTAGAATTCAGTCGCAAATCAGCTCCAGAAATAGTGCACTAGCAAAGAAAAAAAGCCACATGCTGTTCGTAACAATAAGTGGTTAGGGCTTCACTTATACACTTCCCCTGAAAGAAATGGTCTTCTAATTAAACAATTGTTCACAGAAATCACATCCCAAGAACTGAAGGAAAAGAAATGGAAAACTCATCATTGTTCCTTTTTATATTTTAGTACTATGAACTGAAATGCAGTTTATCACAAAACGAGATTTTTCTTCAGTTCAGCCTGCTGTTTATAGTAAAAGAAAATTACATATTAACATAAAGCTATGAATCCAGTTTTAAAGTCGTCTTCTGATGTCAAAAGGCCCGTCATACTCCTCAGATGAGCCTTGTTAAATATCTGGCTCCCTCTTCAGCCCCTTCCTTTACTTACAAACCTGATTATGGTACCTGCGCTTGTGCGACTGTATCTAGGACTTCGCAGCTCAGACAATTCTTATGTGCTAATTCTAACTTAACTCTCTTGACCACAAAACTAATCCATTGGCTATAGAAGCAAATAAAGCATAAAGCAAATAAAAACTTGGAGCATGTCTTATTTATCTGTGCAGTTCTCAAGTTTACTTACTGGGTTCCTGGTTTACTCAGCAGCTCTGTTCTGCAGGAATCCTGCTTGCTCTTACCTTTCCCCTTTTCCTTTAATGACTACATTGTGTGGGCTGAATTTATTGGTGATATTCCTGAAAGAAGACAGAGACTATATACCAAATGTTTGTCTGTCTTTGTGTGAGGCTGTGCTGAGGTTATTCATCAAAAGCCTATGTCTTCTGCCTTTCTGATACCATGGTTTTCCACCCAGACAAGCAGCTGTTCTTTCTCCTCAGAATATTTTAGTGGTGTTTAATTGCTTGCTACTGTAAATAGTTGTTGTGTTGACTAACTGTTGCATTTCATTTTCACTTTTGTCAAACCAGAATTGCATTCAGGCACCCGCATGTTGTAATATGTTAAATCCCAACACTGGATGCATGCAGACTTCAGGAAGGAGTACTTTTATTTTGTAGGTTGTTCTGAGACAAGACGTAAACAGCATAATACCTCCCGGACTGTAGGATTTGGTATGTGGCTTGACCTAAAAGAGTCAATATGGAAGGTGGGAGCAAGCTCCACTTGTAAAGCTCTCTTGTATTAAGTCTAACACAACTCTTCTTTAACTTAGCACGTGACTCAGCTGCTCATTGAAGTCACACCATTTAGGCAAGATCAGGCTTCCTCTGAGAAGAGGGTCCTACGCGTCCATTCTCAGTAGGGCTGCAGGTTCTCTGTCTCCTCACATTTGAAGTCTGGGACAGGGAGCTGAAAGCAAGTAGAAGCATTATCCCAGGAACGTGAATGGTGCCAGTGCTCTGGCAGGAGTCAGGGACCATTGACATGACCAAAGCCTCTTAATCTTCCTTGATATATGCATGCCTAAGCGTATCATACTTCCCAAGTGACTTGTGCAGGTGTGGATGGTGCTGTGCAGCCATTTTGACATTGCTGTATACAAGCACGGATGATCATTGTATTCAGGGTGAGTTCTGCTGTTTGTCATTTATTAATGTTGTGGCATTTATGCCGTAAGTTCTTTCTAACTTGTGAAATCTCTTTTGGGACACCCCCACAAGCGATGTCGTCCAAGGGTGTTTGCTGTATCTGTTTGATATTTGTGTAGGCATCGGTATGCTCATCGTGGACGGTCCTATATAAATTAATCAGCAATATTACTAATGTCAGTTTTTATGAACACACATCTGTATATTGTATAAATATCAGCTGATCCATTTGCATGAGTCACTTATCTTCTAACAGGGAAACTTTATGGTTCATGATTTTGCATCAAAAGTTAATCATTGTCTCATGGCTCCATTAGTGTTCGATAAAATGGACCTTCCTGTGGAACATTCAGTGCGTGTAGGTGGATGTGACACTTAAGGCACTCAAAACTAGTAGCTAACAAAGGAAAAGCAAATGAGCATTGCTTACATGTTCAGCATTACCTTTAGGAGGTCTACCGAGATTTTGGTCTCTGTTTGCACTAATCTTATGTTAGTGACTGTCATATTACATTAGCAAATTTAATCTTTGTTAATGTGATAGAAAGTTCCTAATACAATGAGACTCATTATATTAACAACTTTTGCATCATGTTAGCAAAAGCAAAATTTGCTAACAGAATGCAAAAATTACCAATATGATGAGGTAATCATTATCATTGTTCTAACACCTGATTATATTAAGCAGCTACTAACATTTTTTATATGAAATCACTATCTGCACTGTACTGGGATTTTCTAGGAGAATTTGGGGTGCCTAAACAGGGAAACACAAATATTTTTTAACAAAAACTTTTTAGAGATACGGGTTTTCTTTTGTATTCCAATATCACTGAATCAAAGTTATTCTGAAATTCAATTTTCTTGACATAGGAAAATTTTTTTTCCATGGAACAGGGAACTATATAATGAGCTATGTCATGACTAAGCCAGTAAGAGAGTACAAAGAAAATGCAGATCACCTTTTGGCTTTGAAAAGTAATTTCACATTGCAAGTCATATTTTGCAGTATATAAGAACTTACTTATGCAATATTTCATTAAAACATTCATTTCACTGTTGTGATTTGGGTTTTTTTGTAGCAAGGCAATATTTACATGTAAGATTTATAGTCTTCCCTGATTACCTTATAACTGTCCATTAAAAATGTATCAGGATAAAATTAAATTTATTATTATAATACAGAATATCATCTGTCAGCAATATATAACAGGCATCTCTATTATAATTTATTTTAAAAGTGAGCATTATTATTATTCTCTATAAAGCCTTCATTCCTCTACATGTAATAACAATCTTTTAGCTTTAAAGATTATCTGTAAAGGTTGAGGAAATGGACTTCAGCATAGAGTCTTCATGAACAATCCCATAATGGTAATGGGCAAGCTTGGCAAGCTGCTTTCTGCCATATAAATAGTAAAGCGGGGAAAACATAGAGAACATTTTGAATATATAATGTGTATGCAGCAAAGCTAGACATCTTAGGCCAGCTGGAGGATGGAGCTTCTCAGTTATGAAGAGATGTTGAACTTAATGTTAAGTCTTTTCAAGGACCTGTAATGACTTCATCTGAAAGTACTTGAATTTTTCAATACTCAAAGAAGAGGACCACTGGCAAGAGGTTCACCACAAATCTCCTTGGCTTCAGAATTTCACAGAATCATAGAATCAAAGAATAGTTTGGGCTGGAAGGGACCTTTAAAGGTCATCGAGTCCAACCTCTCCCCCCCGCCATATAATGAGCAGAGGCATCTTCAACTAGACCCGATTGCTCAAAGTCCCATCCAACCTGGCCTTGAACACCTCCAGGGATGGGGCATCCACAACTTCTCTGGGCAACCTGTTCCACTGTCTCACC
>VYZM01012926.1:2792-15311 GCA_013398915.1 Dromas ardeola | reverse complement strand
ATATATATATTTTTTTTTTTTTTAAGGAATTCTTTGGAGGAGTATTTCTTTTATCTATATAGCCTGTATGACTTCTAGTGTCCTGATGGAAAATGTTGATGCTTTTAACTTTTAGAGAAAGTGCATCAGAACGTTCCAATTCAAAGCCAGCAAATGAAGAAAAGACAAGGTCCAGGAGTTGTGTCTTCCTTCTGGAGAGACTCCACATTGTTCTGTCCTACTGATTACTTAGAAACAAGTGGAGAATTTTAAAGCTGGTGGTGGATGTGTAAACAAGAGAAGCATCTCCTGCCACAGATCTTTATATGGAAGAGGAATTTCTTAGGAACACAGGAATTCATATAATACGAGTGAACATTGTCCATTTAGACCACTAGCTTGTCTTTTCGAGTAGCTGGCACCAAGTATTTCCAAACCACATGTAAAATCTACAGAATGGTAACTATACCATGTAAGTTGAAGCATTACATTTGATATCTTATGTAAATTTTATTGTACGTAGTGTAGCATGGTTATTCTTGTTAGCCTCATAGATATTTAGTCCTTCTTTTGAAGTTCTTTTATATATATAATGATTATGAATTGTGTAGATGACAAGTTGTGGGGGAAAAATTATTTCTTTTTATCATTTTGTCTTTATCAGCTCAAAATGTGTTTTCACTTCAATTTATTGGAAATCTCCCTGTTCTTGTATTATCTTCTATGTATCATTCATTATTTTATGTACCTTTTGTCATATCACTTCTTATTTATCTGCTCTCATAGCTAAATATTTATAATCTCATTAATCTCTCTTCAGATGTCCTTCTGCTAGAGTTTTTCTGTTTCCATTATTCTCTTTTTTAATAGCGGATGACCAGAACTGAACACAATACTCAGTGTAGAGCTTGGACTGTAAAATTACATAATGGTATTGTAATATTTTCCTTATTAATTTTAGTTTCATTTTTATTATGTTCTAACATCTCATTTAACTTTTTCATCATAATGGTCTCCATACAGAGCAGATGTTTTCACTGAGATATTTCCATTTCCTTTTATTGCCTAGTTATAGTTATTTAAAACTCCTCAATATACAGGGGTAGTTTCTTTGAAAGTATGCTACATCTTGCACTTGTTAGCATGAAATTTCATCTATTGCTCTGTTGTTCAATTGTCTGCTCTGACTGCTATTTAGGTCCCTCTCATGTTCCTCCTGATCTCCTTTTGATGTAAATAGCTGCCGTTTTAAGTCTTTCTACGCTGACACTCACTATTCAAGTAAAACACACAGCAGATGGGAAGTCTGCAGGTGCTTTCCACCGATTTGCTTCGTCTAGGTATGCCTTTAGCATGAACAGGTAAAGTGTTGAAACTGTCCCATAAGAAGAGAGACTTAAGGACCCAGAGAGACTTAAAAACCAAATTCCTATGCCTCAGTCTTTCCCTCTGTTTCCCAGTACTGCATCTGAGGTAGATCACAGATTACTTCTGTGGAGAGGGAAGTTGTTCATAAGGATATGGTGTCCTGTAAACTGTAATGCGAATGGAAATGTCCTAAATATCAGACAATAGAAGAAAATAAAATGCTGTAAAAAGAGACAAAAACTAGAAGAGAAAAAAAGGGTAACCTGCTGGAAGTTGGCATCAGAGAGGGAAAGCAGGCATTTGTGTAAACTGTGAACCCAGGTGTGATTCCTGGTTTTAGGCACCAAGTGAAAAATGTCAGTGTAAAAGTATTTTATATATTTCTGTAAAAGCAATAGAATATGTAAAGTGGATATATTTATAGATGAACATAAAGTCAAAGGTCAGATCCAGCTCTGCTTAAGAGTTACTAGTAGTATGGTGTGTTTCTTTCTGATTCCCTTTTTTTAGTGTAAGCCTGTACTTTTTATTGTCTTGGCACTCCAGTAAAGCAACTAACCTTGTTAAAATACGCAGTATTTTTATCTATTGGAAGGAATGCATATGAATATGCTTTTCAGATTTCAAATTGAAATCATCTGCAGTGGTGCTCTTCAAGGACAGAAGGGTTAGCTGGCACACAGGTGGGAGAAGAGTTGCTCGTTAGGGAAGGTTTGTTATATGGTAACGTATAATTAAGGTAATGGTCACAGCTTGTGTGACAGCAAACACTCTGGCAGTTGTTTGATTGCTGTCTGGGTCAGGAGATCAGCTCTTTCTACAAGATGTATCCACATTAGCGTGTTAGTGAACAGGTTAGAAAGCAAATTACAGCTGCCTTTCTTAGGCATATTACTGTTGAGGCTCATTGTTTTGGGTTTTTCACTGTACATCAACAGTAATATGGCTTCTGAAGACTTCATGTGACAGGTTAGGCATTTTATCCTTTGAGTAAACAGTAATCATGGTGTGAAGAAAGTGGGGCATTGGAGATTTTTCCCATTCTTTGAGAATTCCATTCTTCCTTTTTAGTTTGCTCCAAGGGCTCTTTGGGGATACATATATTAAGCCCTTTAAATAGTTCATAATAAATCTTTGTCTCAGGCTGATTCTGACAGTTTTTTAAAGAGTCTTTTAAGAGAGAATCCTCAATCATTTGTTAATCCATGGGGTGATCTTCAGACTTGGAGGAAAAAGAAACAGTGCAAGCTCCAGGGTTGTGAAAATACAATGTAGAAAAATTTTAACTCAGAAAAACTCAGGAAATACTGTACCATGGAAATTTCACCAATCACACTGTGTTCTGCCTGTGTCCAAATGATTATCCTCCAGTTTGCAAACGCTGAAGACAGAAAAGTGGTCTAACAAAGAAAAGGAAGAACAATTATTATTGATCATCTTATTCCTATTATCCTGGTTTTGGCTTTATTTCCCTTAAAGCTTCAACTGAAAGGGCATTATGGGGAAAAAGAAGTCATTGTTCCCATTGTTAAAATAAAGCAAATAAGTAGAAGTAGCACTTCTTCTGTTAAGTGTTTACCATTCAAGCCTTGTGATAAACCTGCCAAAATACCTGCACTGTGGGCTGATGTTTAAAATGCTGTTTCCTGTGTAATATGACAGATTCTGATTCTGTCTGTCAAAAACCTTCTTAACTCCACAGTGCAAAATAAATAAATAAAGGGGAAAAATATAATAAAAGTAAGATGTCCGGTTCATTTGACATTTGTTTTCACCAAATAATTTGAGTGAGTTGTTTTCTAAGAATAATGCATGGCTGCATCCCACTGGAACTACTGTTAGGTATTTGTTTTCAGCAGCCTCAAGTCTGTCATTTTTGGAGATACCTGTTCTCAACTCTTTGAATTTCAATGGCATAGTGCTTGTCATTACTTTAGGCTTTTTTGTAAATTCTGCATAAGCAAAGAAATCTATAAATGCTAACCTCTGCATAAGAACCCTCTCAGTGTACCTTAGGAATGTTGTTGCCCTATTTTATTTATGTCCTCCTCCTGCCCTGAGGAGAAAATACTGTAATGGGAACAGGGAAGGGGTACTAATAAGGGACAAAGCTATAGAGAAACCTGGATAGCTGGACTTCTTACCAGCTGAGCGGTACATCCCAATAGCATCAGCTGCCTGCCATGCCAGCTGTGCTAGCAAGTTCCTCAGCGGCAGCAGGTTTAGCAGTGTGTCTGGTTCTGCCTAGCCTGGACTGGGTCCTGGAGTTTGGGTATAATAGACAAGAGGGAACAGTTGCACTGCGAATCTAGTGATGATGGAAATGTTAATAGCGTTCTGAAATAAATTTGGATGCACGGTGCTGAGGACATAAGTATTTTCATGTTTAAGTAATAGTTCTCTTCACAGGATACTTTTAAGTGTTACTTGTTTGGGGCAAAGAATGGGAAAGCCTGTATCGCCAATTTTTTTCCCATTATTCTTTTTCTTTAGAAATAACAGTCATACTGTGTTTTGACATGGATAAGTAGATTCTATCTTAGTATATGATATTAAATGTTTTCTGGTATTTGAAAAGTTGCTTGACTGTCTTCTGAACTATGAAGCCACACAGCTGGAGAAAGTAGTTCCTAAGGTACGTTAAACCAGGAGTTTCCACGCATCCTGCAAAATCTGCAGCATTTCCCTTATCCCCCAAAGAATCTGCATATTGTCATGATGCTTAACACCATACCTATTCCCACTGTTCAGTAATGAAGTTATCTGTGAGCCAAACATTAAACCCTATGGGGAAAACGTTCTTCTCGCCAATTATATTCATTTTCCCTTGACAACATATGGCTTTTAAGTCTGACTCTTTTTTTTTTATTATTGAACCATTCTAAATTAGCTAAAAAGTCATTTTATAAAAAAAATACATATTTCTTGCCTTCTATACTTCAAAATATTTATAAAATACCAGTTTGCATTTGACACACCAATTCACATCCAGATAAGGTTCAAACTTGGAAAAGGGAGCAGTTTGATAGAGCCTGTATGACTGAAATTCAAAGAACAGAATGGAAACCTGTTTGCAGTTTTAAGTAGTTCACTGCTAGCAAAGATGAACCCAGATACTTGCCGTGTTCGAAAAAAATAAAGAGGTCAAATTATACCACAATCTTACCACTCTTTTTTGCCATTTTCAGTGTGTGAACAGAAAGCGGTAGCCCAAGTGGCCCGCTACGTTTATTGCTGCTAAACCAGTAAGCATTTGCCATTAGTAATGATCAGCCTGTGTTTGCACATGTGTGCTTGCTTGGTTTAAACATATGCCCAGTAGCTACGTACTTTTCTAGAAAGGTTATTCAGCAAGGTTACGCAATTTGTGCAAAGTGATTTTTTGGCAAGATTCTATATGCATTGATAGAGCAATCCAGTAGATACTAGCAACCAGTTACTGCCCCTTGGTTAGGCTGCATGGAAGATTCATGTATATAAAATAGTGTATTAAAGTAAACTTACAAAAGCAAAGAGCAATCATTGCAAATGTAATTTTTTCTTCCTCTTTGGGATTCTAATTTTAAAAGCATTAAAGAAGACAGCTGCTCATGCTGTGATATGCGCTAAACAGCCTGAAGGATGGAAAAAAATATATTTGTAGCTCATAATAACTATTGACCTTTCTGATATACAATGTTCTCTGTGTTAGCTATTCTGTTCTATCAACAGTGAAGATTGAACATGACTTTTTAATAGAAAACATGGGGTTTCAAGCTGCTTTCACAAAGGTGTTTATGTATTGTTATTTTGTATTGTAGTACAAAGACTAAGTCCTGATGCCCTTTGTCTGACATCATGTTTGTCATAAAAAAGCCCCACTGTTACTGACTGTTTTATATGAGGAATTGGCTCGTAACCATTTTATAGTCGTGATAAAAGCATTGCTCCACTAGATCCAGAACACAGGTATTGAAAATAGAATCCCCCAAATATCCCAGCAGCACAAAAGGTATTTTCTGAAGAAATAGATTCCTCAAGTGGCTATATTTATGGGGGTATTCCACTAAGATTTAAAACACTCACTTTTTGCATTCATACTGTTTGTTCCTTGGCATACGCAGGCTGCTGCATAATAGCTTTTGCTGGATGTCATGTGCTCTCAAAGACTATCTTTATGATACTCCGTTTTTTCTCTTGAACTTTCCTACTGCTTAGTTGCTGAGTACAGAAAAATCCACTAGCAGCAGCTTGACTTTGACACTTGTGTGTGTTTCCCTGGAGTGGGATCATCCAAACATCGACTGAGCAGCATGAGGTAACTCGGCTGCTCTTCTTTCCCTCAGGGAAAAGCTTCACCAAAAAGCACCTCCCATTTGGCATATGAAAATCTGGAAAGAAACCTCTTTATTGTGCTTTTTAAGCCCAAGCAGGCTGGCAATGTTAGGCAACATCAGAAGGGACTTCTTAATGTTTGTTGGGGGTTTTTTTATGCCATGTGCTGGGAAGGAACTTTAGTGGGCCATTATTGGCAGCTCTGAACCACAGTTATTTTCACAGCTATGCTCTGGAGTGTCAGTTAATGATTCACAAGTTACTAGGCAAGAGCAGAAAACTAGCAAGAGAGAAAAAAATACCCTCAGTTGATCCTTCTGGGGCATGAAAGAGGGGGAACAGCATCAGCGTTTAATGGCAATTTTGTGCTGAAACAAAATGCTCAAAATTGTTTTTAAGTTGCTCAGTAAGGATAATGATCATTTAAGCCGTGGAAGCCAGCTACCTCTCAAAGGAGATTTAGAGCCTAGTATTGTACAGCAACTGTATTCCTCACAGGCCCATAAAGCTCTCAGGGAATTCAGGGAAGTTTTTACCCTCAAAAATAGTCAGGGTCCTTTTTTTCTTTTGCTGTTTCCTCATTTCCCAGTTTCTTTTCTCCATACCCATTCCCTAACAGAGGATAGATGTGCTATTACTTATGATCCTGTACTCTTCTAACATCAGGACCTTTCCTAGCCATTGGAAGTTCTGTTTCAAACTTTATTAGAATTGCTGCAATGCGAGTAAACAGTAAGGAAATGATACCACTGTACTTTTTTTCTTTGGGACTGTCACTGAACCTTGAAAATTTGTGAGTTTTGCTGACCTCACGTGAAACCAAGCCGACAGGTCAGGTCAGATTTACTCCGTTGCTTAATATAAATTAACTTTAAATGTAAAAATGTAGAAGCAAGTTTTGAGCTTCATACGCAGTATGGTTTATGTACCACTCAATTCACTAGACCATAACAGCTCTTGGAGAGTTGTTCCGGTCTATTGGATGAATGTGGATACATTTGTGAGTGTTTAGATAATGGATTGAAGCCCAGTAGACTGTAACATTTCCAAAGGCTCTTTCAGAGTTAAAGTTTCCTACCATGATTAGTTCTGTTAATACCAAATCTTTATTATGTTGTTTTCAAACAGGCAAAAAAGCTCTATGTATTTCATAGATCACTGAGCTACCAAATTTTTTTGTAAAATCTGTCTTTCAACATTATAGGAGTAAGAAAAATCTTATTTGTAGCTTCATCCTGGCAACACTTTATTTATAGCTCTATCCTGGCACCTAACTCATTCTGTATTTTACCAGATATATGAAGAATTCTGTGGGATAAAGTTTACATGGGAAGTAAATCGCATATCTTAGGAATCGTAGCCTGATAGGATATGTTTCTAGACTAGAAGAAGAAGCAATAGGAGATGAAGAAGAAGAAGAAGAAGAAGAAGAAGAAGAAGAAGAAGAAGAAGAAGAAGAAGAAGAAGAAGAAGAAGAAGAAGAAGAGGAGGAAAGGAAGCTTTGAGAGGCATTAAATAAAGTAATACTTCTTAGTCCAGTAAAGAGTAGTTCAGATTACTTTGGTTCCACAAGGATAATAGAACATTCAAAAATTTTCCTGTGTAATAATAGGGAAAGCTATCAATGAGTTTGTACTTTAGTTTGACCTACATAACTACAGCCAGTACAAGGACCTAGTCTGGATTAAAAACCAACAGAGTAAGCTCATTATTTGGAACACTACAGGATAACTTTTCAAAGCATGGCTTATTTCTCTGCAGATGCAGTCTTTTTTGTGCCCAAAATATAGTATGCACATAGTAGCGTTTGCACTTGTAAAACCTGCAAACCGAGCATTAACAATCACAGACAAATATAGTTTGCACATTAAAGTTTGTTGTTTGTATATGTGTGGTGGTTAGGTGAAACTATAACTTATTTTGCCAGCAATTGCATGCACAGTTTTGCATATCCATTAGTAAAATAGCATTAAGCTCCTGTAGAGAATTCTGGCTTACTTTTGCCTGTGCTTAATGTTAAGTCTGGTGTATTTTGGGGAATAACACAAGCACATTTCAAAGGCTGGTGTAACCACATACACAAGACAGAATGTTGGCATGTGCAACCAAAGCCCTAAGCAACAGGCCACACAGGATGCTAGAAATGATAAAATAGTAATCAGGAACTTGATCCAAGTCTTTTCATAGTATTCCTACTTACTTAAATGGGACAAGGCTCTAGTGGCTTCACTTTCCCAAAGATAGGGAACTTGTGCTAGAGACACACCCGGCATCAGCCGCTCCAGAAAGACTTGGGTCTTCTGGAGGTCCTGTGTGAGAGTGCCATTCCTGTATGCATCTGAGACACTGTGGGGCAGCGCACAAGAACAGTGTAGACCTATGTGCGGGCAACTGAATTAAGCATTCAGTCATTTAGAATTCATCCCTGAAATGAAGGAAGTCTTCAATGTCAAATTAGTTGTAAAATATTAAGGATTTTATATAATGACAACCTAACTGAAAGAATCGTAGATGTCAGCCCATCTCATCAATTTTTGGATCTGGAAAATTTGGAGGGATGAGAAAGGGAAAAAAAAAAAAAACCAACACAAACCCCCAAAACACTAAAAGAACCAGCTTTCAACCCAAGTCTGATAGGGTTTAAAGTTTTTATGCCTTTGAGTTTCTAATAGGCTTATAGGTCATGAAAAGTGAATTGTCTTCATTTTGCAGGTAGAACGACAAGAAAGAACAGTTTATTATCTTGTCTGAAAACATTACCTAGCAATAAATTCTTTAGAGGAAGTCATCCTTCTTTTCATTTCTTTTGGAAGAGCTGCCCTGAGCCTTCCCCTTTTTAGTGAAGCCTTGGCCAGAACCAAGCATTATTCCCTCTGCGTAAAGGAAAGTAGTAAACTAAATCACCAAAAGCCTAGGGTCCAATTCTTAACTTGTTCAGCTTTTCAGTAAATAGCAAAACAGAAATTTTAAGAGTCTTACTAAGTTAGATACAAGTACCATGAATTTCAGATCCAAATCTGGTTATTCAGGAATTCAAGTTCCTGTTTGTAACTGGACAGCTTACAGCAAAAATATTATTCCTACAGCTCCTCTTAAAAATAGTATTGTCTTGGAAGAATGAACTAGCTTCTTCTTTGCCACCCACAATGTTAACTAAATAGTTCAGATGGTCCTGGATTTTGCAAGATGATGAGCACACCAGCGAGACCAAGAGAGCACCTATAGAAATTGCTAGCTCCGTGCTCCAGGCAGGCTGCCCATGTGCATAGATATTCCCAAGTGGTTCATCCGAATAGTCCAAGAATCTTCAACACCTTCCTAGACCAAGCTTTAGCTTCCAGTACTTGCCCATGTTCAGCCTGCAATCAGACTGAACCCACTTCACTTAAAACCATGCATTTGCACAAGTGCTAAGCATAATTTCGTAGTAACTTGCACTTATTGGAAATAAATTGTCTTAACTTGAAGCTTTTGAATTGTATTTGCTGTGCTAGTAGTTAGAAAAGTCTATCTTTTTAGCTTATAAAATGATCAAATTTGATCTGTAAGCTACTAAGAAAGTATGACCTTGGCAACACTGCTTTTTTGAGAGTCACTTTTCTGATTAAAAACACACTTTAGAAGGCAATAATATGAGAAAGAAACAGGACAGTTAACTATTCAAGGTTAAATTTTCCTAGAAAAGTCTTTTAATGCCTGGTTACAGACAATAAACTGCACAGAAGAAATAGAAACATTTACAAAGATGCATCTAGTCCAACTGAAAGTGATAGATTTATATTACCTAGTTGTTCATCTGAACATAATGATTCTCAGTTGCCCATGCAAAGTCTTATAAGACTTTAAGAAAATATTGGAAGAGGTTTGCAAGTGTAGAAGATAACATGAGAAGAGAGCTCCCTTTTTCTTACTATTTTGTATGTTCTCTTATTTTGTTTCTCTTTTAAGACCTGGATAGTTAGTGTTTGAGAACATCTCAAAAGCTGTATAGACACCTGTTTTCAAGGAAGAGAAGTGAAAGCCAGGTGAAAACTTCCTGAAATTCTACCAAATCCAGAATTTCCTGTATGTTAAACTATAAGCTTTTTTCCCACCAACCCCCTCAAATTCCCTGTTGGTTTTTGGTTTTCCCTCTGTAGCTTCTGGTCCTCCTAAGAATGAGAAGCCTATTTTTTAGCTGTTTGGAATGCGAAAATGCATTTTTCTCCTCTCAATTATTTTTAATGCATGTGAGAAAAAAACCCCAGAAGTTGGTGAATATTTATTCAGGCTGCTTTGGCAGCATTTCGTTATTTAAGACATAAATCAAATGTGGAACTTCTTTTTTCCTGGGGGACAAATTGTTTATCTGAATTTGAATGTGCTCGCGAATCAGTCATAGGGATGGTGCCTGTGCTATTGCTGTGTAATAGCGATTATTTGCATTGTTTAACATTGCTTTGCTCTGTGGCATTAAGGTAGTCAGGCTGCACAGAGATGCTGGAGTACATCTGCAGATCATTGCAGGATCAGAGCCTCGGACCTTAGTCCTCCAAACAGTTACATGCATGTTTATCTATCAGTACTCATTCCAGTAACATCAGAAGAACTCTTCCAGCAGGTGAAGTTAAACAGTGCATGACTGGTTTGCAGGGTCTGGGTCTAAGATCACTCACAAGGCAAAAGCCCATTGAAAGATCAGAGCTGCAAGGCTTGTTGACAAAGAAATGCTTAGGAGGAGATAACTCAGTAATTTTGGGAACTGGCCACTAGTTCATCCTGTCTCTCCATTTGCCTCTGTGGATCTTAGTTAACGTTTTAGCATTCATGACACTTTCGCATGGGTACAATGGATTGCAGCTTCATGCCCTTTGAAATGGACAATGCATTCCTTGTGTCCAGAAATCTCATCCTGCCTTAGCAGCTTTGGGAGTGGAAAGAGAAGAGGTTTATTCCTTTAGTAGTACCTGCCAAAGATATTTAAGGACACACAAAGGCGAGTGCTTCCCAACAGAGTACACAGTTATCTGGTTTGCAAAGAAAATCCAGACTTACTTTTTGTTCTTCTGAGCCTGACAGTGTATAGTGCTTTCATTCACACGCAGTGAGCATCGACTTTTATCATATTATTAGCATTCTAAACTCACAGTTTCAGAGTTTTATAACTCAACAGTAGGTTTAGACTCAGTAAATTCAGCCCAGGAGCACTATTTTTCAGTGTAAAAGACAACTTTAGTTACTACAGTATCAAGAAAAGCAGACCTTGCTTATTTCAGGCTTTTTTAAGGACCTTAGATTTCAAATAATAAAAAAAAATTCTTGACAAAATGAATTGCTACAGAGTTTCATTATGATGTTCCTCAGATTGCTAGCTTCCTTTGACGTAATTGGAAAAAAATTGAAAAGGCTGAGTGATAGGCATTTAAAGTCAACTCCTGAGAACTCTTAATGGACCATATTCCATATATTCCTGTGCGAATCTCACTGACGTCGGTGGATGCGTTCTGTACACATCCTATTTTTAAAATCCTGCATGCATAATCACCGTTAGCATTGTTACAGTATCTTCCATGGGTGGGTGCAACTCTGAATGCAGATTTGTACTATCAGCCGTAATGGTTCTCTCCTGAGAAAAATTCAGAAAGCTGCTCATAAGCTGTTCTGGATTTTTAGGTAACTAATCCCATCTCACACATACAATCTCAGGTACTTTTTGTTAAAGAAAATCAAACACTTCAGAATACATATTTATATGACAGACACTGTTCCAGTCTGTTGGATAAACTATATGCATTTTATAACATGCACTTACAGAGATGTATAGCTTTGTACATATTATAGTAACAAGAAAATAATGTTAAGCTTATGATGTAAGGTGACGTGAGTCCAGAATATGTCAATGCCAAGTACACTGTACTAGATGTCAGATATTTTCCTTTTTTTAATAAAACTGTGTATGAAAAAGAAATCTTAATTTCAGTTGCTTGGGAATGGTACATATGTATTACAGCCTGATCATTTTTCGAGCGTGAGATATTGTGTGTTTAATTAACATTACTTCTGTGTGTTTAGGTAATTACCATTAGAACACATGAGGACATATTGTACTCATTGCCTGTGCTGGAGCATAATGTCCTGGACTACAACAGCTACACTTGTTAAGCTGATTTTAGCATTTCTTCACACAGCAGGAAGCACCCATGCTGTGGCTTCTTAATGTACTCTTTAACTACTGCACTGTAGAGTACTGTACAATAAAAATAATAATTAATTATGATTCTTGTTTTAGCATTACTGTTGTTATCCCGGTGATCCTGGTTGCTGTTTCAGGGTGCAGCTGCACTGTAGAACTTCCACTATCCACTCTCTTTCTTTTCAGAGTTTTATTTCTTAGATGATATTACTCAACAGAGCTGAATTTTTTGAGGACAGGTTTGTTGCATGGATTGTGATGGCTTCACATTTGTTCAGGTCTCCAAGGACCAGCACCAATAAATGTGAGAGAGACAACAGCAGAATGGCATGCTTTCCCATTTCCACTAGGATGAAAAAAAATACTCTAAATTAAGTCTAACCTTAAATGTATAATCTGTCCTTGGGAGGAAAAAAAAAAAGACGATATAGCATCTTCAAGCTCTTGGCATCCCTTACGAGAAAAAATTGGTTCTAAGGGTCTCTGATCTTGTGTTTTAGTAAAATAGAACTGCACGGCTGACTGACAGTTCTGATCTAAAGCATTTACGTTTAAGTTTTGATCTCTCTGCTTTTGATTAAAACTAATGAGCTCATTTAATTCAAAATGGGAATCTCTGATAAGAGAAATAAGGTTGATGTGATTGGATTAGAGGGGCAAATTAAACTCTTAGAGCAGAAGTTTGT
>VYZM01012925.1:2764888-2795609 GCA_013398915.1 Dromas ardeola | reverse complement strand
TTCAGAAGGAAAAGAATCGCAGTAGCTATGTATAGTTTATTAATGGCAGGAAGTCTCCACAAGCCAAGTTAGGATATAATTAACAACTTATGGCTAAAACAGCAGGTAAATAGATAGTTTAATTTTTAAGAACATCTGCCATTCTTGTTCCCAGCACCCATTTCTGTTGTGTGGTTTTATCATATCTTCTTCTTAAAACAACTTACATTATCCTGCAAACAATGACGGGTAGGTGGGAGTTGGGTTTTTTTGTGTGTTTTTTAACAACAAATGATAAAGCACTATTTCTGATGACATCTTGTTCCCATTCTTCTGAAAAATATCTCCTTAGTCAACAGAGAGCAGACAGGCCTGTCCTCCCACAAAGACCATTAATACTGATTTGTCCCGATATGACTGGAAAAGTATGTGATAATTATAGACACAGGCCAATTTGGAGCTCATATTATCTCCACGCTTTTTCGATGACTGTATGTAACTTGGCAAATCATTATTCCTTCATTATAACTCAGTGTAAAAATTTTATGTCTTCTCATATGAAGCATGCAACACAAAAATAATCTTCACTTATTCTATAAAAATAATACAAAAATGCACTGTCTGGTATACATCACTGCCTAAATGGATTTAAAATGGAAGGTTTTGTTTTTTCTTAGTCCAAAAAATTCATCATAACTGAACTAAAATACATTTTGAGAATATCAGATTATTTGTTGTTTTATTGATGACTATGCAAGTAGGCAACAATCTTTCATGTTAGATCTTCGTACCATTTTCTTCTGAAGCTTTAATTGATTGAAAAAAACTAATGGGTATTTGAAAAGAGAAACAAAAATAGCATTTATTTTCTTCAACATTATATATTAGCAATAAACAGTTGCAGCAATTCAGTAGAATTATTTTGGAGCCTCCCAGTAATAACCTGCCACAGTGAGAAAATAGTAAATAACAGACTGCTCATCAAGCCAGGGGAGCCTTCATTCTCTGCAGTACGTGCAGATCAAAAGTTGCTGTCTGGAGCATGAATGGATGAAAACATACATTTATAATCCCTAATACATAATAATCCCAGTTTTGTATACTTTCTTCTATAAAGGGAAGTGTTTTACCTTTTCTAGAGGAAATAGTAGAAGTCAGCTTTAGCATATTTGTTCTAGCAGCTCTTGTGGTGATATGAAATTCTGGCAAATAATAAATACTGAATGTTTTTGGAAGTTTACAATCTGCAGAGACTGTCATTTAAGAACTAGATTATACTACTATTTATTATTCAAGGAACATATCTAAACGTCTAAAATAAGTAAGAATGCCAACAGAAAATAATCATTGGTTTAAATAGGACTTATTTTAACTATAACTGTAACCAAGACAGTTACAGCATTAATAATTCAGTGTTGGTTGAAAACCACTCTCTTATGACTGATTTATACAGACTGAAGTAGGCATATGTTATGCTACAGGTGGACATGAGGTCGTAAGAAACCACTTTACAGTCTTCCCCCAGAAGTACAGTGTCAAAAAGGTCACCTGTGGTAAAGGATCTTTTGGATTAGTCTTTCAAATCAATGCATGAATTAAAGGCAATTTACATATAAATGGGCTAATACTCCGGCTTTGAAATTAGATGAATTTTTAAGAGATTTAAGAAACAGCAGAAAAGGTCAGTTAGGCATTAAGTATACATAATGCATTTTTTAAAAACTGCTTGTCTCGGAGCTACATGTTTCTCGTTTATTAATATTTTGTATTCACAGCCTGTGCTGCTCAGAAAGTTGCTGCCAGCTGTTCGTGAGCAAATGCAGAAAAATATCCATGCTCGTAGGGATATCAGAGTTGAGGTAAGTATGGTCTAAGAGTTCTAAAGTGAAATTCTTTTAATACTAACATAGTTTGAAAACATTTTTGTTTTCCTCAGACAAAACTAAGGAGTTTTAGTCAAAGTCAGTTAAGATTATCATATATAGGAAATCAAAAAACAGAAACTTAGGGAGACTTTTCATATGGCTTATTATTTTCCTCCCTCATACGAACCAAGATTCTAGTATGGCTTTATTTCTCCGTCTTTAGACCCTTATGACAAGAACGTCCCATTCATCCCTATACAGCAGAACCTGCACTGGATTTTACTGTGCCTAACAGCCCAAATCCCTACCACAGATGAAGGCAAGATATGAGAATTAACCTTCTGTTTTGTGTGCGTGCATACATGCATATGTATAAATAATCTTTTTGAGTCAGTAATTTTTTTTCTATTTTTCAGAAATAATCCTTAAATATACTATATTATTTAACATGGGCATTCTTTCCTTACACATTTGTTTATATTCTTGTCTCTTTCCATAAAGAGGTCATTACTAACTCCTCCATGCTGCGGTACACCTTGGTGGATCCTTTTCTTTGCAGAATTAGGAAATGACAGTGATCTGGAATCCAGTATCGCATTAAAAAAAAAAAAAACCCAAAACAAAACCACATTATTACCTCCCTTTTGGATATATCTGTATAATTAAATAGTATGTTCAACTTCCTATTCATGGATGACACAGAACTCAAACATGTAGTCAAACAATGGACACTGAAATAAAGTACCTTCTTCCAGGCCAATGTTAGAGAGACAGTGCTTGCTCCAACTATCTACATAAAATTCAGCACCATATAAATACAAACTAACAATGCAGTTCAATGCTGAAACCGCTGTACTAACGGTACTTACGCCTTCTCAGTATCCATGCCACTGACTAGATGTTTTGCCAACACTGAGATGGATCATATTCAGTGGATTTATGTTTTTCATTACTGGGCTTGGGATAAAAAGAGGGAACGTTTATTACCAGGATTAAATAATAATTAAAAAAAAAATCTCAAAAAAAGTGGTGACAAATAAGATAGCGAGCAATGCTGATGCACAGGACTGGCTATTGATGGGGCATGAGAAATAGCCGAAATACTTCTCCATAACCAAAAAGAAGAAATAATATTTTAAAACAGAAGGATTGCTTGCTAAAAAGCACTGAAGAATTATAACTTATGTTGCACCACAAGAATAATCCTGCTGATAATATCCTACAGTATTTAATAAAGGCAGAATCAGCACGGATCACAGACATTAACAATACTGTTCCATGAAAAGCTTCAAAACCATTTATTATAAAGTTCATAATCCTTCCATACAGTTAATTTTAAAAATTACAGAATTTTAAAGAAAATATTATTATATAATCAACCTTCAGGATAGTTTCCTTAGAAAGCCTGTTTTCTACCATACTGTGCAGTGCAAAACTGAGTTTTATGTGGTAATTAAATTGGTCCCTTCCCTTCAGGAAGGCAAAAGAAATCAACAGATGCTTGCAATGAGCCCTGCAGCAAGGCACAGTCAAAACCAAGAATTTTTTATAGTTTGAGTTGATTTCACAAGATAAACAATGAAGTTGTATAGATACAAATAGAATTCTGAGGCACATAAAAGGAGGAAGGCATGGAAGAGGACACAGAAGACACCCACAGTTTGTTAGTTGTAGTGTAAGTGGAAACAGTACTATTAAGACAATTACTTAGTTAAGTTTTCAAGTAACCAGTGTCAGACGAGTTACGTCCTACAGAAAGTATATACGTTATCAGAATTAATTCAGGTTTAGCTTATACTACAGAACACAACCTTCTCAAGACTCCAGACGGCTTAGCTTTGGAAAAAAAAAAAAATTAAAAAAAAAATAAATATTTTTAATAAAAGATATCCAAGAGATTCAAAAGGCAAAAGTACTTACAAATTATTTGATAAACAATTCTGATGTTAGAGAAAGCATTAACCATAAAGGAACAAGGGACACCATACATCTAGTTCCTACAAATGTACTATTATAGGAGAGATTCCTTATCACACCAGCTATTAGGGCCCTCAAATATAAAAGACAATTTAAAGATAGTTAAAAAGATGTTTAGCAACAGCTCTAACAAAGAATTTGAAGAATTCTGTGTTCTCTTCCTGTGGTAAATTCGTTCCTACAGAACCAAAAATAGCTTAAACCAGTTACTGCAAAGGTGAGAGAAAATTCAGATTTACCTTGGCTGATTACCATTCTGTGCAGATACTTTTAAAGCAGGTAGAAGAACGTGTACAGTAATTCAGTTGATAAAGAGAGAGATTGCTTCTGGTATGTAACTGGCTTTTTCCTAGTGGAGATTATGCCCACAAATAGGATCATTTCTTTAGTTGCCAATTATACAGAATCATCTTTTGAGTAAAAGCTACCATGAAAAAAAAAAATACTGAAAATGTAATCCTATAGTACTGTGGGTTCAAATGCAACAAATACTACTTACTTACACATTTTCATAGTTTCACATATGAACGTGTTCTGAGTCAGAGGAACAATATCTATTGCATATATGAGATTCACAGACCATGAGGAACTATGCTCACATTTCCAATCATTGCTTTATGAGAAGTACACAAAAAAAAAGATAAAAGTACCACTCGATCATGCAGGTGCCAGTAGATCTGGGATGATAATAACAAAAAAAAAATAATTAGAGAAATGAGGTCTAGCCTTTGAAAAGGGAAATTAACAGCAGATCTTGCCAACTTACACATGAATTTTGTAAAAGAACAAAAGGTGTGATTTTTATGGCTATACGAGTTTGTGTCAAATATAACAACAAAGGGCATGAACTTAAGCTAAGGAAAGGTCATCTTCAAAGAGAATGTTAGAAAAAATGCTTTACATAGAGAATAGTTACGATGGAAAATAAACCACTATGACAACCTTTGCAACAAGTGATATAAACTTTAAAAGGTGACAAGCATTTGAAAGACAGTTATTGTGCAAATAGAGAAAGAGGGAGACAGAGATGTCTAGCCTTTTCAAAAATAGGGCTTGCATCCATCCATCTTTAAATCACCAGCATTACAACCCTATCTACTGCCTCATAAGTCCACTGAAAGAGAAAATTGACACCATACTAAACTGAAGGATCTAACGAGAAGATCCTGACAGTTGAAATGGGTCTTAGAGATTCCATCTCCAAATGTTATTGTCTGAACTTCCTCATTTCAGTGAGGGAATAAATCTTGTCCCATCCATTTCAGAGCCTTCCTTTCTCTTTTAGCAATTCTTCCACTTTAACAAGTTTTGATTCAATAATTTGAGGGTTTTTAAACCAAACGTATAAGCTTAAGTGGCTACCCATCACAAATATGCTGAAGTTGCATACTAAAAAACTTAACATTTTTGTCGTGTGTCATCTAGACATCACCCTGATTCCCACATCATTAAAATCAGAAATAAAATATTATTTTTACTGAGGCTATGAAATATCAAGAAGAGTTGAATACTACTTTTTAAGTTCTGACCAACTGCAGAGTATGTAAGGGAAACTGTCATAACGCAGACAAGCCTCTGAGGAATTTCAAGCTACATTTGTAATTGTATCTTCAGGAAGGTTCAAAAGGAGCTTGACATCATCTTTGTTGCATGTTCACATATATAGATTCAAAAGAGAAAATAACTCTCACCATAAGAAGTCTCACTGAAACAAATATAATCAAGTCAAGATGGCTCCAGATGCTCAGTTCTTCAGTGAAGGGATCAATAGTTTAAATTACAGGATTCCATTAAAAAAAAAAAAAAAAAGAAGCAAAAACTCCACTGTATCCTACCATGTGCAATACAGAAAACAAACTTACTAACCACAGCCACCTGCTTGCTTAAGAGGGAAACTACTTCTGGAATTAACATTTCTAATTGTCTGTGCTAACAGATTCTACTATGAGATTGGTCTTGGGTTACCATCATTCAGTAATGTTGCTAGTAAGAACAATTTTTACCATAATTAGTGTATTTTAGAAAGAATAAAGAAGTCAAATGGTTCTTAAAATCTTTAATGATTTGTGGTGATTTTCACCATAAAGATGACAATATATTAGTTTACCAGATGCCAGATCATGCAATGGATCATTAACAAGGGGATCCTGAATACCTCCGAAATAAATACCAGCTGGTTTATTCTTAGCAAGCAGAGTCACAAGTATCTCTTGTCTGATTCACTAAATTGATGTCAAATATATCATGTAATAAAATCCCGAATATTCATCTACAGCTTCTTTGTCTCAAAAGTGGTATGCTATCCTTCAAAGATCCAAAGTGATATAATCACAATTTTCATACTTAAAAAAAATATTAGGAGTTTAGTAAAAACTTTGAAAATTTATTTAAATGGAAAAAAATATTATATTACACAGCTTTTCCAGATGTACCCTAGCGGTGATCTGATTATAAGAGAAGGATTAGCACATTTCTTACCTGTCAAGAGTATTTTGAGGACCAAGACAGTTGAAGAGAATCACTTCAATGGATTAATAACTTTAGGCCACTGCATTTGAACAATCATATCCACACAGTCAAAATAGAAACTAAAATCAATACACTTGGCTATCTAGAATTTGCTGTATATTTTAGGCGAGACAATATTGATGATCCCTGACAATCAGATGCTGCTCATCTTGCAGAAAGGCACCTGACCCTTGCACGTCTCCAATGCAAGTATAGAACTAACAGTTATCAGCGTTGCTTTGTTCCAGTTACTAAAAACATATGCAAGTAGTACTTGTATCACCTTCCAGCTACTTTCCATGGGAAGGGGAGGGCGGAGGAAAAAAAAAAAACACCAAATCCAAACCAAAAACAACAACAACAAAAACCACATTGGAGGGGAGAAAATAGCACACTACTCTCGGCGTGCAACTATCTCTTTTTACCTCCTTTGGGGAGCAAGTCGGCTCTAACAGACTCAGTCTCTAGTGTCTGCCTCTTTCTCACGGTAATTGTAAAGCTGGGATCAAGGAAGACACATCTATTTGTTCCCCTCTCTCGCTAAAATGAAAATGTCTCCTGCTATTTGGTCAGCTTTGAGCATCCCTCTGCTGGACAAGACCTCATTTCTGTATAGTAAAGCACATCTTACCAGGGGAAAACCAGAAGAAAAAAAATTTAATGCAAAATTTTATTTTGCAAGTGACCTGCTAAAAAAAGAAAAAAATCTTGGTCACAGCTAAGGAAGCAGAAATTCCTTGAATAAAGCACAAAATGAAAAAGCAACTTCTCCCCATCACAAAAAGCAATAGTTACTTCCAACAAGAGTTGATAATGACCATCCACAGCTTTATACAAGGAAAAAAGGATGGATATGAACATATGTGATAGCTGCTGGTTATCAGAGTGAATAATTTAGAACTCATTTACTAGGTATGTGTCTGCCAATACATCAATTGCTTGAGTTGCTCATTCCACAGCTAAACTACTGCCCAAGTCGCAATTTCACAACAATTTTTTACACAATGCTTAACAATTAATCAAAATGTATCCATGGTTTTCAAATGAACCATTTTTCCTTTCACATGATGGTAATTCTTGGTCTTCATAAAAATACAAATGCAAGAGGGAGAAGTTCAGTATCCCACTGTCCTGCAGCATGTTCATTTTTTGCCACTCAGTGAATCAAAGAGCAAGCAAGTATCTCTGGATATTATCTAGTTCTGGTTTCACCCCACAGCAGGATAAACCCAGGTCATTTCCAAATTAGCCATTTTACTCACCCAAGATGATCAAGGAACCTAAGAGCTGCGAGGTAACCTGAGAGAAGTTTTGTCCTAACATATTCATAATTGGAAGATTATCAAGTTTCTGATCCATTTGCATGCTTAACTAACCTTGCTGTAGTTCTCATCTAACCCGAAACTTTGTTTAAATTTCAGTTTGTTCTGCTTTAGCTGTTCTGTTTAAGCAAAAAAAAAGATAAAAGGAGAAAGGAGAGTATTTTCTCTCTGCGATGGTCATTTCTGGTTTTGAGAACATAAGGCGTTTATTGTTTGTTTGGGATCTTTTTGCTAAACCACCTTAATTCTTAGGAATTTGGAGCTTGAGAAGTACTCGAGAAATGACAAATCAAGTGAGACTCCACTTTAACTAGATCAGTTCTATATTATACAAGAAATTTATTTATAGAGTGGGAACATAGCATACCTCCCCTCACCCAAGTAGCTGAGACCATACATGAATAATTGATTATATACCCAAAGCTTTGATACTTCAATACATCGTACTGCCAGCCACATACTCTATCTTATGCTTTTTTCTTGGATCATTTCCACTGTACTCCACTGCAATTTACCAAAACAAATCCACAATCCTATCAAAGAGGGGCACCGTAACAAGACCAATGAAACACAAATGCAAGAACCTTCTCTGCTTCCCAAATCAGAAGTATCACAGTAGCTCCTTATAAGAAGTCAAGATAGTTTTATATTAAGATTTTTCGTTTAGCTTTAAAACCAGCGAGTTTTCACTTCCCTGCAAAACTAACAGTTCACTATTGGAAGGTCTTGATTTCACTACATAATTTCTTCAGGGACTTACTATTAAGTTACCAGCTCACTAGCATGACCCCTTGGGGTCCCATTCTTGCCACAAGCATTTGAATGGAAAAGTCTGAAGGCTTCAATGTCTGGCGATACTCTGGCTTGACTAAACTTTAATTTTAGAATTCACATAGGTGCATCAGCTGCACAATTCAGCTTCCCATTAACTAAAATTACACTGGTGAAGAATTAGAAGATGCAGAAGACTATAGGTAGGAAAGCAGAAGAGAGCAGAAGAAGGTTTAAATTTGAGCATACCTCACCACAGATTTCAGCAGAAAGTCAATCTCTCTTCAGAGGTTAGGGTGTAAAGCTCGGTGCTCTGTTTACCAATGCCAAGCCTCTTGGCTTCATAAACTCTGCTGTTGTGATCGGATTAGAACATTTTTGCAAGAGATACAGAGGAATAAGGTCTATCACAGATCACAAAATAACCCTCACCCCAGCTCTGTCTACTGGGTGTCTACAGCCTAATCTCTTTTTCAAACAAAGAGTCTCATGTACAGTCTGGGTCCTGAGTACCTAAAGCTGTTTTGCATTACTGGATCTACTGTAATCCTCCTGTTTCTTTCTAACACATTCCGATGCATAAGATCGTGCTCCCAGTTCAAAACAAGGCATGTAGATTTAGAGGCTCATGGATGTTCCTGTTACATGATCTACCTGTTTTGGGGTGGATCTTTTTCCCCCCAGTGTGTTTCCAAACACTGTTTAAATAGGTACTGAAATGGATGTATGTCATGTATCCCCACCCCAATGACAATACATTATCGACTTGGATTTTGTTACTTATTGCTTTGTTCATTGCTGTCAGGAACACGTGAAGAAATCACTGATGGGTCTCATGTCCCAGTGAACGGAGCAATATGTTCATATGAGAAACACACACTTACATTAGGAGGTTGCAGGAGGCCTCTTCTACGTATTACTCAATCTTTACCTGAAAGAAGAAAACACAACTTAAAGGCTTTTAATAGAGAGGGTCACAAAATTATTCAGTGGAGAAGTTCAGCCAGAATGCTCATTGTGTGGGAAGAGATGTGTTCTCCATGGGAATCTTACTGAACTCTTCAGAATAGGAGAGTTCAGTTTGGGGAGACTCAATTTCTATTTGACTTTTGGGTTTTTGGCATATAGTTACAAAAGTGTACATTGCTTTACAGTACATACTTCTGCCACAAACCCATCAAAACAAAAAATTTCAATGATCATTAACATTTAGATCAACAATTATCAGCTACTTTTTAAAGTACCGGTTGCCAAAATGCCTACTTAGTAAATAGTATCATAATTGGAAAGCATCACCATCACAATACCATGTATTTTAGGATAACCACTAAACACAAATTTTGCCATAAAGCAAAACCTTGACAAACCTAATGTTTCTTTGGCAAGAAGCTTCAACATTAGGTCTTTTCATTCAGGTTTTCTTTTAAGCCTCAACCCAAAGATTATGAATTCTGAGTTTAATTAGATCTGCTCTTTAGAACAAGTCACAACTCTGTCCTTACAGATAGCACACCTAGAGCTAATCAATCTTCTAAAAGGGTTACATGACATGATGTTAACTTCCCACTATGACACGGTAAACCAGTGCATTGTCTGAAGAGAACAGAAAGATATTTGACATTTTTGTACACTGTTAGGAGCTGCTTGTTAGGACCTATTTTAGCTCCAAGGATAAGAAAAAAAATCCATACCATATAGCTCAGTGCAGAGGACGATTAGAGTGATTTTGTAGTGTGCAAGGAAGGGACAGTATGACCCTATGCATTTCACTCTCAATTACACTAGTGTATTATAGGAGAATAGAGATTAAAGATTCCTGTCATGCACAAGATGTATGCAGCTGCGTCTTATTATTTGGTGAAGGTCATGAGTAAGGCCAAACCTATGACTGCATTCTAGCTAAGTAGTTCAGCAGTCCCTTCTCCAAATGTGATTTGATAATGAGTTATTAGGAAATATGAGCCTGGGGTAAGAAATATGCCAATGTTTAGCAGACAAGTATATGCAACAATCCACACTGTTACTGTAAATGGGTGACATGAAGATTTCTCTAAGCATAAGTACAAAGCCACCATGAACAGTACTGGGCCCAGTCCTCTTCAATATATTCATCAACAACTTGGATGAGGGGATAGAGAACACCCTCAGCAAGTTTGCTGATGACACAAAGCTCGGAGGGGTGGCTGACACACCAGAAGGCTGTGCCACCATACAGAGAGACCTGGACAGGCTGGAGAGTTGGGCGGAGAGAAACCTTATGAAATTCAATAAGGGCAAGTGTAGGGTGCTGCACCTGGGGAGGAATAACCCCCTGCACCAGTACAGGTTGGGGGCCGACCTGCTGGAGAGCAGCTCGGTGGAAAGAGACCTGGGAGTCCTGGTGGACAACAGGATGACCATGAGCCAGCAATGTGCCCTTGTGGCCAAGAAGGCCAATGGCATCCTGGGGTGCATCAAGAAGAGTGTGGCCAGCAGGTCGAGGGAGGTCATCCTCCCCCTCTACTCTGCCTTGGTGAGGCCACACCTCGAGTACTGTGTCCAGTTCTGGGCTCCCCAGCTCAAGAAGGACAGGGAACTGCTGGAGAGGGTGCAGCATAGGGCTACCAAGATGATGAGGGGACTGGAACACCTCTCTTATGAAGAAAGACTGAGGGAATTGGGTCTGTTTAGTCTGGAAAAGAGACAGCTGAGGGGTGACCTTACTAATGCATACAAATACTTAAAGGGGGGGTGTCAGGAGGATGGGGCCGGGCTCTTTTCAATGGTGCCCGGCAACAGGACAAGAGGTAATGGGTACAAACTTGAGTGTAGGAAGTTCCATCTCAACATGAGGAGGAACTTCTTTACTTTGAGGGTGGCAGAGCACTGGAACAGGCTGCCCAGAGAGGTGGGTGAGCCTCCATCTCTGGAGACATTCAAAACCCGCCTGGACGCGTTCCTGTGCAACCTGCTCTAAGGTGACCCTGCTCTGGCAGGGCGGTTGGACTAGATGATCTCCAGAGGTCCCTTCCAACCCTATGATTCTATGATAACAGAATTAACCTAATGTGGCATTTTGTCAGTCTACAAAGCGTTTAACAACACTGGAAAGTGCTTTAAGTAGTAGATCATTGATTCTATTAAATCCCTCTATCCAGGTGCACATTTTGTGGGACAGTTCCTCATCATTTCCTCATCAGTAACTTGTCTATTGCTTTTTGCTAGTAATATGATTTACTGTCATCCAATAAAACCCTTTTGGTTTCATAGAAGTAACATAAGTACCTATAAAGAAGAAATAACATGTTCCAGAAATGTAATTTCAGTGTTTGGGATTGACTGTTGTTGAATCAGAAGAATAGAAAAATTCATACTTTGTTTCGTATTCTTCAAAGCACTTTTTTCAAAAGTAAACAAAAAGTTACCAACAACGTGCACAGCATTAGGTATTATGAAAGGTTAACAATATGGAAAAGAAAGGCTTGAACAAAGTACAAATTCTGGTCGGTAGGGACACAGTATTTTAAAATATAAGGACTTCGTAAAAGGTACACTTTACCACCCTAGGATGTTCAGTACCTGGATTAGAATTGGCAGATATCAGAGCTGACAACCAGAGTTTGGGTTTGGAGACCTAACCAAAAAATTCCCTGGAAAAAATAAAAAAACCCACTTAGGACTCAACTGAGAAGTTTCAAAAGTTTCTGAGCACCACATCTAAACCAGGATCTGCACTTAAAAAAAAAAACCAACACCTTCCTGACATTGAGAAGGTAATAGAAATACCTCCAAGGAAAAAGAAGAATAAACTAATTCATGGATAACTGAATTTTAATAACTAAGAACTCTGGAGAGAAGCAGCAATAACCAATCACTCTAGTAGCAATCCTCAAAGAAAGGTCAAAACACTGAGACAGACTCCTTGAGACTGAGAAGTTTCTTCAAGAACCCATCTTTAAGATTGCCTTTGACAGCATTACAGAGCAACTGTTTCCTTGTTTTTGACTCCTACTTTTACTTTTTGGTAATTTAAGCAGTTTACTGTATTAGCGTCCAAGGATCAAGCAAGAAAGATCATCCTGTCCTAAATATGCTGTGTACACAGAATAGTCGACATGCCCTGCCCTGAAGAGTCTCCATGGCCCAACACTAGGGACCAACATTGAGTCACATGTAGCTTTTAGGTTTCACCATTGCCGAGAACAAGGGAAGGAAGATAAATGCTGATTTTAAACATTTAATAACACCATTCAAACCAAAGGGGATCATCCTACAGGGTGCCAGATCTCTGGAGATATTACTGTGCACATTCTTTACTGTTTCAAGTCATAGCAAAGCCTACCTTTGTCACATAACTTAGAGCCTTCAGCTGATAGAACACGGAAGGATAAAACGCACTGCCACAAGCATTCATATCAACTTCACTTGAGCATCTATGGCTGCTTTCACTAGTGTTCCAGGAATGAATAGTTTGCCTTTTTTTTTTCCTCCTCTTTTCTGTTCATGGCTAGCTGATTTAATTCCACTCTTTCAAAAGCCATTATAAGCATAGAATCCAAGCTGTTAAAAGAAATCTTAATAAAAAGACAAATCCTCCTCACCACATAAAAGGGAACACCAAAATATTTTGTCTTCCTTATTAATCCCATTAAAAACCTTCAATACTTTATCCTGAAAAAAAACATTCCCATATTTTTCCAGCTAAGCAACTTGACAGCATAAAGGCAACTTTAGAGGCCAATTTAGATATGATAAATATATATAGCATGTATAAACACTAGTTTTCAAGAAAACGCTTTGAAGACACTGACAGAGACAAACATTAACAAAAAGCCTAGTCATGTACTAATTAAGAAGCTTTATACTTGAATATATTTCAGGTATGGTTTAGAAGTATACTAATATTTCAGTTATTTGACCTCCCTTGTCATCACACATATTCGTTCTTCAGCGTATGTCTCAGAATCGTTATTTAAGACTAAAGCAGATCGACACATGAAAGATACTTAAAAATAACTGGCAGAATTTCAACTCATTATATTAAAACTCCATCAGTTCTCAGTTTCATGATTTTTTTATTCTGTGGCATGGCTTCAAGGCCCACCATTTTGATTCTTTGGAATAAAGAACACAGGATTTAAAACCCAAAGGTATAGGCTTAGGTTTACAGGGTAGAACCCAGCACAGCCTTTTAAACAAGTAACAGCAAGAAACTTGATTATTTTGGTGGGGTTTTCATCATAACCTAAAGCAATAAATTAGTAATTATCATTAATTACCATGTCTCTTCGAGGCTGAAGCCAGCTCAAAGAAAAAGTATCCAAAAAATCAAGGCAGAAAGTACAAATTGTATATATTTATCAGGAAGTTTTGATATGGATTTGGCATTTGAAATGTTGGAGAGAAAGAGACAGTCATTTACCAGGGCGTATGGGATTTTTTCCTAAATTTGTCATCTCAGCAAGCTACTAGGACCATTGGAATAGAGACTGTATCTTCTCTAGGAAGGGTTTCATATGTATTTATAAGCTGTTACATAAGCATGTACACATAATGGGACTAAACATATTCCATCATTTAAAAAAAATGCAGAAACAAGAAGGATTTGTTTGTTGGAAGTACTAAATATTTTGTAAAATTAACGTCTATATTTTCATCCTTGGACACACCCATAACATTAAGATTTATGCTCATGCCAGTGATTTATAGTAAGATATATTCCATATCTGGGATGTCTGAATTTCAATGTGGACGGATTTTCATTAATACTGACATTGGTGCATCCTATTTTATTAAGTCCAAGCAAAAACGAATCCAGCTCCACAACACAGAGAAACATGTACAGAAGTATGAGACAAGAGTCTAAAGACCAAAAGCTACCTGGAAATACTGTCACAGATTAATTTTTTTACTGATTTATCAAGTATTTCATAATGAGTTCCATTCTCTTGAACTTGTCACTAATTTAATACTACACCTTGCATCAAAAATCTCAACTAAAATACTGCCAGTACCTGAAACATAACCTTCTCCCCACCCCAGTCATTCCTAACTGTGCGAAGGGAGCGAATATAACTTATTAAACACATCTGGACTTTTACTGAGTCCATCACCTACTATATGCATAGCAAAGATGTCAGATAGAAGGTTTAAATTTAGCCACAGAGATCTTTCAGTGTTTCATTCCTGAGAAAAGGCTGACAATTGTACCTTCTTCTGAGAAAATCGAAATCCAAAGACTACCCAGAGAGGCAGTTTTACTGTACGCTTTACTCATTCCGTTAGTCACAGAGTTTGCTTTTTTATGAAGATATGCAAAACTAGATTCTTCTAATGAAGCTCTAGCAAGCAGACAATACTTAAAATTGCTTTTACACTGTAAAGTCAAATGGGAGTATTTAACATTTTTCCATAATTGCTAAACAAAAGGCCAATCATAGACACCTGTGACAGCTAATGGGTCTGTATTAGTTAAACTAGTCAGACAAGATTTAACCTTCATTTCTGTTCAGGCGATGTCCACAAGTCATTAAAGGAGAGAATTAGCTGCAGAGTATCCAAGCAATACAGTGCAATTCAGGGATGAGAACTGCTTAATAGCTCTAAATAAATCCTCTTCAGTTTCTTATAAGTTCACTTTGCCTGTATGTTATACCTACAAAAACCTTAGCAGCAGATAAGGGTCTGGGCATTTAAGACAACTGCCCAGCATGCAACCAACAGCTTACATCTGTGCTTCCGTACTCCCACCTATTTGTCTGTACTGATTGGTTCCAGTCTTCCACTTGGTGGCCTTAAGCTCTCTGGATCAGAGAACTTTTTCCCTGTAGGTCTGTAAGGCAGCTCTCAAAGTGGGTCCTGGTTTGCAGCTTGATTACTCAGTGCTATAGTAATTCAATTTATGAGAATATGGCTTATTAAACCTATGATATCTAACATGTGAAAAATGAAAATACATTGAGAAATTCAAGTATTTGTAAAGTTCTACCACTGTGTGGGAGTAAAATGAGCTTAGACCAAGTTGCAAACACAGAACAGTTGTTTGAAAACTGAAATTCTTAATTTTTTAAAATCATTATGCACAAGCCCTAAAGAGGCAGCTGCTAATATAAGTCATTTAAGAGCAGCTTCCACTAGAGCAGACTTCAGGAGGGACACTTTAACAGCTACTGCCACAGTTTGTCAACATTAAAAAACCCAAGTATAATACACGATCAAGTGAGAAAATCGTCAAGAAATAAAGTAGCAAGTAATTTTTGTAACATCAAAAGTTTGTAGTGAGCTGCTTGAGATTTTTTAAACAGTACTCTCATGCAGTTGAATTCCAGCCTGCTAGTAAATGGGACTCACTGGGGTAACAAAGTGTGCCGAGTCTGTGGAAGGAGAAAAACGCCAAGAGGATCTATAAACACATTGAATGTCATTTACGTTCTGTTGAATTTAGTGTCTGCCAAGTCCAGTATACTGCTTGAAATGTTGTCTTTGTCAGACATCTGGGTAAAAATTAGGAAAGATGGGAGATACACAAATTTCAAAACCATTTGGAAGAACCTTATAATAGTTTATTGTCATGCTTCAAGGTAGGTCTTTTTGTAATACAGTGACTACATTGTCACTATGAAACCATCCTTCAATTCTGATTCTTAAAGATTACACAAAAATTTTTGTAACTGAGTGTTTAGGGAATGTCAAAAGGATGGGAGTATCAAAGCACAAGTTTTGGAAGACCACCTGTATCCAGAACCTTTACACTTAAGATTCAGAGAGGTCTGCAGAACAAAAGCAAAAAATATGTTTTCTGCCTTAACAGTTTTTCCACTATTACTTCCCCCCCGCCCCAGCATTTTTAAAAAAAATCTTTCATGGGAAGATTAAGATCTCTTGAAAATTGAAGAAAAATTTGAGAGTTGTTGCAATATTCAACAGTGCATTGTTTACTGTACTCAGCATGTGCTGAAGAGTGCTTAAATACTGAATAGGAATGCAGCAAATTTGCAAAAACTGTAATTACAAATCAGAAGGACAGTGAACTGGTCTGATCCTTGCCTTGATCACGGTACAGCTATTTTACATTTTCATCAGAAATTCTTGCATTTCAGAAGTTTCAAAAGCCGACAACACAAAAAAGCTTACTAAATTGATAGTATTCATTTGTGAGAATGATGTAAAGATTGCCCTGTGAAAACAGCTTTCCTCTTGCTTAGAGTAAGGCAGGACTCAGCTTGCACTTCCCAGACCGTTATTTTCCTGATAGGCAGGATATCAAATGGCAGCATTTACAAGAAGACTGTACCTGGGGAAGAACATATTCTCCAAAAAATACACCAATAACTAAAAGAGACATACATACTTGTATGCCCAGATTTGCTGCAAGCCCAATAGCCAGGGAACATGGTAAACCAAAGAAAAATAAAAGCCATGAAAGATTCATCACCTTGAGACATATCCATGTCCCATTTTGTCATCTTCCCCCACTTTTGGGGGCATGTCTTGCGAAAAACCTGGAATTCGATTCACACTCTTTAAAATAGTGCTTCGACATATTCTCTCACCATCTTTAAACACCTTTTTTAGAAAAAGGCAAAAAGCACCACCACCAAAAAAAACCCCCCACACACAAACAACAACAACAAAAAAAAACCACACAAAACCACCCAAAACCAAAATCCCACACAATATATCCCTGAGCATACGCAGTCAATGCAGGAAACAGCTTCCACCCACAACTTTGTAGGCTGAACTTTGAACCTCCAGCTCCCAGGAATCCTGCTGAGCGTATCTCAGTAAGAGAAATAAGTACCTGCTCTACCTCAGCTAGCAGAAAGAAATGTGAATTTTCAAACAAGACCAAGGCTCAGAATTTTGGTCAAATAAGGCAAAAACTTCAATGAGTCACTTTCTCTTATATTTCGGATGGTTTCCAGTAAGTCCAGAGCCACATATTAAAAACACCTGAAAGTGCTGAAGGCTTGCATTCACCTGAAAAGAAACTGAGATTAGAATCAGCTAAAGGGAACCAGGCTAAACCCAACAAAACCTTTATGTTTCAACAAATATTTGCCCAAAGGCTACAACTGAAGTGTCCAGTTAATGACTTGAGTTGATAACTTCACAGAGATAACAGCTTATGTCAGCATGTGGTCTCACATCCACTACTCTAACCCCATTCCTGGAACTACCTAATGGATTTTGACTTGCATGCATTTTTTTTCCTGAATAAACCTTTCTTTAGCTAAGAGCGTGTCTTGGCTATATCAGAGATTTCAGACTGTATTTTGCTACACACTATAAAGCAGCAAACACACTTTTGGCCTGTATGTAAAATTTAAGGCTGTACAGAAACCCCAAGGTTTCAAACGTACTGATCAGCCAGTTCCCTCCTCGAGCAGGCTGCTGCTGCCCTGACAGTTTTCAATTTCATTTGGGAATAAGCCATAAAATGTTCAGGAAAGAAGCATCTAGAACTGTCCACTGTATTCTTCATGCTTATCTGGGGAGGTTTTCTCTCTGATTAAAGAGAATAATTTCAAGCAAAAGTTAATTATGCACTAGCTTTCTAAGAGCCTATAAAGGACTGACAATAGGTTGCTGGCAGCATGAGGTAGCGCTGATCACCTCCCTGCACGCCTGCAAAAAACTTCAGATTGAGCTGCCTTATGTAAAGTTAGTTTAACTATTTTTTCCTTATTCCCCTTATAATTGAAAAAAAAAAAACCAAACCAAAAATAAAAGCAGAAAACGTAGCATTCTGCAATCTAAATTCATTAACTAAACCATACATAGCAATGAACTGCAGATCTCCTAGAATCAGTGGCAAAGCTTCTGTTAACTTTCAAAGCAGCCCAGATTTGTCCAAAAGGAAAGCAATAAAAGAATGACGTATGAGGTTCTCAAGGTTAGGTTGAAAATATGAACAAAGGGGAAAGTTCTTTTACCAGCAGCTCTCCGCAGCTTCCCATCAGAATGTTTGTTACGACCTACGTTCATCCACCCATGGAGCCCGGGGCAGTGACCCGCTGGCAGCCATTCACACAATTTGCTTCAATCTTAGAAGCAACTCCACCCAACTCGACTAGCCAGTACTAGTTATTCATAGGTGAATATGCAGCCCAGATACCATTTTCTTCTCCAGTTTGTGAAATTTCAGTATTTCAGAATAAATATTAGTAAAGGTTATCAAAGGCCTGCTTCATTAATGGAAATAGAGTAAAACTTCTCTCTAAAATACAGGTAAAACACAGGTATCTTCCAGGTACAATCTAATTGCCATAAAAGCATAATTATGTTACAAAACATAATGGCACTACAGAGGCAGGTAGAGACAAATCACATGACGGTTCAAAACTGCATCAATACACGAATTGCTCCAGCAGAGCTCACAGTAACCTGTGCGCAAAGGAGAAGTTCAGAACAGAGTAGATGAACAATAAAGCAAACCCCACGCAACTTAAACACTACCAAAAAAGCAGCCAATGTAGAATTCACATTTTGTCTTTCTGCCAGATGATAAAAATGATTCCTCAGATGGAAATTAGATTCTTCAAAGCTACCATACTGAATCATTTAATTTGTCTAAGTACTTCTAATGCAGTTGCACACTGCTATGAGCATTTGAATTTTAGATGAAGCAAATGAAGGGCAAGGTATTTCTTCATACACACAGAGACAGACAGTAACCCAGTGCAAATTCATCTAGCTATCAGGACTGATGTATCTTTTACAAATATTGTTTTTACTTAAATATTTAAATTGCATCCCTTTTACATCCCTCCTGTATGTAACAGTGTCTCATAGCCAGTGCACACAACTAACCTGGTATAGGTTAACTACAATTTCTACTTTGACTCCCTGCGATTCAAACTTTCACCACCTTACCATCATTCTAACTTTTAAACGTCTGTTAACATAAATTTGTTTTGTTTATCAGTCAGGGCAGACCTTCCACCTGTAAAGCCTGAAGTTTGAACACAGAGGGTTTAGAGAGAAGTTAAACAATCTTAAAGTCTCTTAATAGCCTAAATAGATCTTAATAGTCTTCAACTATTTATTGTGTATCTACTAAGCTTAAGCAGCTCAGACGTGGCTGAAATAATTCTACCTGTACCTTGTGTTCCATTTAAAAAAATAACAACAACAGAAGAGCAGAAGTCTAGGGAAAAGGTTTCTAAATTATATCACAAAGCATTTATCAATAGTCTGAGTTCTTCTTACCCTTTGTTGCCAAAAATTAAAAGTAAAATAGCCCATTAATGCTACTAATCATAGATCATGCAGGCACTCATCTCTGACCTGGAGACATAATAATACTACAAAAAAAGTAGTGTCACCTTCAGTACTTCATCTAATTAAGAGTGAATGAGGAGATCAGTTTAGTGAGAACTAAGTACTCCATCTCTTTGTGCAGAAAGAGAGATCACCTATTAGAGTTAAGTAGCCAGAAATATTTTGTCAGCAAAAGGAAATAAATTGAAAACATCATCAGACAGATGAAAGGGTGGTATGCAGGGGAGAGAAATTTCTAATATGAGGAGTTGAGTAGAATATACTTAAAATCCGTTTGACTTGTTCTTTCCCCAATCCCAACCCCACTATCAACTGCTCCGTTTCATGCGGTTTTAACATATATTGGTCATTCTCATGTTGCCATAAGCATGATCTTATTAATTTTAAGCAAAGAACTCAGTCCTGGATTAATTATGTACAGCCTGGCAGGTCTGTAGACACTTTTTGATCCTCGCATGGTAGCATACGCTCACGTGTTCAGTAATGCCAACCCAATCATTAAGTAGATGGGGGGCCACTGACAGTTTTCCATAGGCATCAGAAGCATCCATGTGGTTATTACAGAGATTCAACTCTACAGTCCTGCAGAGCAGACTAGAATGGCTCTAATCCATGAAAAGGATGAGAAACAGCTGAAGAGAGATTAAACGTCTGCACGTTATCCAAGTGCACTTTGTCCCAGGTGCAGTTACATACTAAATTTTTCAGAAGTGGTCAGATAGTTTGAATGACTGTTTCTTGTCCTACTGCAATATTTGAGAACTGCATAGAGTAAGTTAGCAAGTCCCTTGATTTCCCCAACAACTACACACAGAACAGTTTACTGGCACTACCAATACTAGATGGGAAAAGATTTTTAAGAATTTGCAATGTACCTGAAGAGCTCAAACCCTCTAATACAGGATTTCAAGTCTACTACCAGTAAGCTTCAGTCAGAGAAAACTGAAGTTATATTTGCTACCACTGTAAGACAAGCTGTCACATTGTCAAATGATTTCTTACTGAAATCTGACTGCAAGCATAAAGCACTAACATAATTTATTAGAACAATTAGAATGCATCCTTGTTTTCTTCTAATTAGATTATTCCTTGTACTGGTAATTACATCAGACAAGAAAAGACTAATAGCTTCAGATTTCTAAAATCATCTGTAGAGTACGTGAGGAGAGAATGATCAATAATACTAATCTACTGGAACACAAATTCCCAGAAAGAGATATTTTATCATGAGTGATTCTTTAAATAATCAACGTTATTTCTCAAAGTCCATGTTACTTTCACTCAGACTTTTAAAAAAGCACAAACATATGGGAATAGACACTAAAATAATGATCAAAAAACACCGAATGACAATTGTACTTTGAGGCCTTCTAGGTGAAGGGCACATTACCATCTTCTCCCACTGGCCATAAACTGAGAATTAAGAGCTGTCATGACATTATCTTTGTACAGACAAAGGGAAGAAACTGGTGCAGAACACCTCTCCTTCCCCATACTTCCAACACCAGAGATGTTCCAAAACACCTGATTACTTCTAATATCTAAAAAGAGCTAATAGTGCATCTTTTAAATTATTTTCTCAGTGGGAATACTATCAACTATAACCAAAAACTGCTCACCCACACAGTCTTTTCTTTACCGTTCCCAAACTCCTCTGAACTTTGTCAGCACTGTGCATTGACTATGTCAATCAAAGTTGCCCTGAACTTTAAGAATCATTAAATATTTTACAGCTAGGAAAAAAACCGCAGGAAAGAAAGCAGAGGAGGATGCAAAAACAAAGAATGAAAACCAGCAAAAATATGAGAACAAACATGAGTAAAAGGTCCAAGAGCAGAGCACAAAAAGATACCTTCAGATTTCTCTATATTACAAAATGGAAATAACCCTACAGTTGAAGGACTTCTCATAGAGCAAAATGGCAGAGTAGCATCAACTTTTATTATGTCCCTGGTTCTTCCTTTTCCTACCAACATGATACATGTATGCAACTTGTAACGTCAGTGTCGGTTGCTTAATTTAGTATTACAAACTTCAAAGCAAGTTAAGCACACCATTGTCAGGACTGTTCTTGAGAAACAGGTGACGGGTGAAATATTACATCTGCTACATTCCATCCTTCAAGCCATCCCATTTGCTCCAAGAGATTCCCATTAGGGGAATACTCCAAATCTTTAATAGTTTTCCACTATAAAGATCCCACTTCCGAAATTCTGCTCAATCCTTGGGGAGGTTTTTGTTGCTTACAGTCCTACTTTCACATTTTACCCACTTCACTATTAGCTTTGGATGAGAGGAAAGGAAAGGCAGAATAGTTTGTAGCACCTCTACCTCAAAGAAGCCTCTGGCCATTACTGAAATCTACAGCCTTCAAAAAGTCATCAGCCCATAATAGCCAAAGAGAAATCACTCATGAGAAGAACCTAGGGTCTAATGAGGGCACAATAATCTTCTAATAAAATTCGCATCATGTAAAATAGGGAATAGGAAATAACATTGGCCCAGGGAAAAGCAAACAAGCAGCCAAAAAGCTAATGAAGCAAACTAGAGGAATACCAAAATTAAAACTGGAATTTAGAAGAAGAGGAAAAAGCTTACTGAACTTAGGTAAGTCACGTAATTTTAGAAGTAAAAATAAAGCTAGGGAAGAGACTGGAGAAAGAAATGAACACATGGAAGTAATTACTAAGCATTTTACTGAACTTCCACTGGGGGTTGATTTCATTACACCTCTGTGCAGGATTCTAGAATTTATGGTAGCGGATAGCACAATACAACAGAAAGTTCTGCAACCCCTCTTGAAACTTCTGCTTCATCTAAACTGAAGATAAAGCCTGTAGACAATCTGAACACTAAACAGTATTTTTTTAGGGTTTTTTGGTTTTTTTTGTGGTTTTGTTGTTTGTTTTGGTTTTTTTTAATTGTCCATTTTAAGAGGACCTTTTTTCCAGAAAATTAAAGATTTCCAGTTTATTTCCTCTAAGCAGTGTTTTGTACCCTGATTAACCGGAATTAAATCTACATTGAGTGACAATATCTAGGCAGACACCTTTCCCAGCAGAACCTGGGATCAATATACTTCATTCCCATTCTTTTTTCTTCTATATCTATTCTAGGATCTTCTACAGAGTTTTGAAAATCTGAGACCTGTCACCACAGAGGTGTACTTTCCCAGTTAAGATAATCAAGTGGTCCAAAGGCAAGAGCTCTTTGAGCAGCTTGAAGCAAATTTAGCCCTTGTCTAACCTAAGAAAAAAAACTTTATTGAAATACATAATTCACGCCATACACTCCCTGCTTGGCCCTCTTTCTAGAGAGATCATATCTCAAGCTAAACTCAAACAGATTTTTTTTTTTTTTTTTTTTTTTTTTTTTTTTTGAGATAAACCCAGAGAATCAAAACACAAGTAATTTCCACACCACAACCTCTACACAAGTCACACTCATCTTTTACCCAGAAAAGCATCTGGACAACTGCTTGAAATAAGAAAACAGCACCCAGATGAAACAGCCTCCATCATGCTCTGCTAAAACTGAAGCCTGGGCCAAAGCTTTAATCTTCTATGGTTTCCCAACAGAGCACAAGGCTTAATCCATAGGGTTTAAAAGACAGACATACAGTCTATCTGGGATAAGGCTGAATTCATCTGAAAGCTTCACCTGACACTCAGCTGTTCATTTACGCCTTTCAGACTTAGAAATGCAACAACGTATGCAAGTAATATATGCAGCACAAAAATTTGAAGCTTCCCTTTCTCACAACACAAGGCTCTCAAGTTTGGATAATGAACCTTCTAGTGGGAAGGAGGCACAATAGATAAGATATAGGCCTACATGAACACATACTTATACGCACAGTTCCTTCACCACTGTGGGGTTAACCACTGGATCCACATAACTTGTAAACCCAGAGTTTAAAATGCTCCCTTCCCTCCAGGGCCACATGAATATAGGACCTAATTACTAATCACGAAAGTAGAAAGGCAAGATCTAATCTATCCTTAAGTCCCAAAAGCTGAAAATATTGTTATTTTTGTGGTAGAGGAAAGGAAAGCTCAGATCAGAAAGTCGTCCCTAAAACAGTGTGTTACCTTAAAGTAAAATTATCATTTTATATTATTGAAAATAAATGCCCTCAGCAGCCCTCATTATCATTTCAGCAAAGAAGATCTGGAGAAAAGTATGCAGTATTTTTTTCAGTGCTCACTCTGGAACAACTGCAGCTGTTAAATTCAAGTAGAAAATTCAGCCTTTTGCATTCTTTACTTTCAAGGATAGCTCAGACAAGCAAAGACCTGACTTGTCTATTGATAGCTCAGCCAGCTTCCCTAAATGGACTGCAAATAATTTTTTGAAAGCTTTGTAACAGTCTAAATATTTTTCAATGCAGTAAAGAGACAACAATCTTGAATTTCTTTTCCAGCAGACATTTTCACATCAGTGAAACGGTGCAGCAGTAGGCAAATAGGTGATGATACAGTACAGGTGACTGCACATATCTTCAGTAAACAAGATATTGAGAATGAGGTTTTCTAAGGTTCATCCTAAGTCTAAAGTCCTTTACCTTCTTGGGAGTTGAGAGTTTGTTTGGAGTGTTTTTATGTTTTTTTGAGGCGCCTAGGGGGACAGGGCTGAAAAAAAAAAAAAAGGGGGGGGGTTACATGCCTTTCATAATGCAACCAAAAAAAAAAAATATGTATCTCGTAACTAGTTGCATCCTATGCATTTAACAGAAACATGGAATTAAACATATAAAGAAGCTGCAAAGAGTTACTTACCATTTAGAAAATAGACCTAAATCTAATTCTAATAGAGTCTTCTCAGCCTACGAACAGGAAGGCACCCTACAGTGAGCCAACATGGTTAACTGCTGATGAAGAGTTCATGTTTTATGAATCCAATGGATTTGTAGCTGAAACAAACAACATTATTATACCCAGGAATTCAGGTCTGCAAAAAAGGGTTTACAATGGTTCACTCAACTGTAGAAAATATCTAAGTCTTATAGCAGTCAACAGCAGTACAAGAGCAAAACCACAAAAAACATGAATGAACTGAATTCACATATATTACACAAATAAGTGAGACTACAAAGACAGAAACACATACAAAGGAAGGAAAGAAATATGAAGCCAAACAAAAAATTAACTTAATAGTCTATATACAAAGACAGCATTGCTGCCAGAGCCAAGCACCACCATGATTCTTTTGAGGTGGTGTTCTTGTCTCCACCACATAACCAGTTCCTGTAAAATAAAATTCACTTGACAAAAACTTATTTTTAAAAAATTACCAAAGGAATTTGGAGATTCTTGACACATCACCTACTTCCCATTCTTTTCATGCAAAGCTTCCCATTGAAAACTTACCCATAGGAGTACAGAGGTGTAATTTGGAGACAAAAGTACAAAAGAAATTTGTTGCACAGATTTTCAGTAAGGATTGGCTTTAAGTATTACAAGTTTAGAAACTCAGTATATTCCTGGAAGCCTGTTTGTTAACAAAACACAGATATGGATATGCTACCATTTGGGTTGTTCATTCATTATTTATAAATAGCTTTAAAACTCTTACAATAAAAGCTACAACCAATAATCTCAGCGAAGCAGCTGTCATCAGCAGTCAGCAGGGAGTCTGAGAAAACAGGCAGCAGCATCGAATCTTTTAAAACTCTTTTCTACCACCTTCCACAATGAATGCATACTTGAGAACTTACAGGGCTTTGAACATGAAAAAGCCTAAAATAATCTCCTCCCTCCACAAGTACCAATTTAAAAAAAAAAATCTAAGAAATATGTATCTGTATTATTATTTGTAATATCGAAGACAAGCAAAAACTCATACAGATATTCAAATAATTTTTCAACTACTGAAGTGGCAATGGTTTTATTCCAATGCATCAAAAGCTGAATTTTAATATTTCACTACATAATCTAAAATAAGTTTTATAGAAAAAAAAAAAAAACAGAAAGCAATCCCTCAGTTGAATAGATTATCCAAAAAAGTTCCTGGTGCTTGTTGTGTGGGTCATGGACAAAATAGAAGCACAAATTTAAAACTGAATCCAACTTCCGCATGCATGTTTAAGTTAATCATTGCTAAGAATCGATGTCATATAGACTGTAAGGTTATTGTATTTGTAAAAGTACATTAAATGAACAAGTAACAACAATGAAAAATAATCACATATTATGGACATTGTATCATGCATTTTTTTTAGAAAAGAGTATCCATTGGAAGTACAAGGTGTTAAGGAGTGATGTGAAGGCCACTATGTTTCTTTTAATCATTATAACGGTTTATAAATAGTTATACTGATTAAATTAATATAACTTTCATTCATATAGCTATCATTATAACTATTATAACAACTATCGTTGTGTGAGTTTACATGCAGAAAAAAGGACCGGTGAGCAAAAAGCAGCATTATCACCTACTGAGCAAGACAATATTTGCACACAGAAAAGGCATTCTACTCAGCTACTTGAACTACATCAGCACTACCTATTTGTGTCACTTATTTTGGGAACAGATTCAGAAATGTCCAGCGGTAAGATACCATTGAATTGGCACTTTGAGCATCTGGAGCAGAAGTCAATACCTAGTTGTATTTTTGCCATACAAAAACATGTAGTAAAAGAGAAGCGCAGGTCCATTTACCTTGCTGTACAAGATAAGCTTGAGAACAAATTTTCCTTTCAGTAAGTACTTCACACAGACAAATTTGCCACAACAAAATTAAAACAAACACTAAAAAAAGAGGAGATTTTCCAAATCCATCCTAAGGGTCAAGGCAACAGGTCTGATCTTAACAGTCTTTATAGATACAAATGATGTACATGGACAGCCACTGAAAATAGGATTTAGCTTTCAGGATCCTTCACAAATGTATTTTTCCCCCTCAGCCCAAAAGTACATAGTTTCCCACTGGTTACCACATCCATCCTCTGTATAGACTAGAGGTTCCTGGCTTGTTTCTCAATGAATGGAAGGGGTTGCAACTCCTCACGCCCTTTCACTCCACATCAGCTAAAGCCACCGCTCTTCCTCACAACAGGCTGCAGCAGTGGCAGTCACCCTTCCAAGCTACGCTACCTTCATATGGTTATTTCCGCAGCACGCATCCCCCCAGCAATACCGCTCCAAGGAGAGGGAGCAGATACGTGTCGCTAGCTCTGCACACCGGCAGCATGGAACCAGTCACGCTTATTCATTAGGACCTTACTCTGGGTCTGGCTTGTAACACACTTGTTCCTTTGTAGTGTGGCCTGTCTCCCCAGCTGAGAAACAAGAAGTTTCCCGCATTACAAACCAAAGAACGACACATGACAAACTACCAAAATATTTCAGAAATCTATGTTGCCTGTGAGCAAGAGAATGAAAACAAGAACACTGAAAAGGACTGAGCTTCACCAATAACACAGTGTATAAACGGGGTCATTTAGAAACAAAAAGAAACCTGGTTGCTGGCAAAGCCATGGTGAGACACATTAAACATGGCTCATACTAATTAAAATACAGAAGAAAAATTTGCAGTTTACTCAAGACTCCTAGCTAGTTTTAGATGAAAATGACATCCTGTGGGTAGCAAGTCAGCATGATCTGGTATTACACATTTTCAAACTTTTTAATGAACCTTTTTATTGCTGTTATTTGTAGTTTGAAAAATAATTTACAAAGAAAAACGTGTTTGAAAGCATGGTATTTAGCAAAAAAAAAAAAAGCTTAAAGCCTGGCAATATCTCTGAACTCCTGGCACATCCATCACACCTGTCATCCCAAAGATGAGTAAAAATAGAGTTCATATGATAAACAGAGATGAGATGGGAAAGTAGAGATCATATGATAAGCAAAGGTGAGATGGGAGAAGATGCCCATCCTGGGGGAGAGGACGCAGGGGGAACTAGATTAAACTATTTCACTGCATTTTACTCATAGAAATTGCTAATGACATTCTACAGATTGAAGTAACAGTTGTTCTTTAGTAACTGGATTCTACATGAGATACTGCCTTCCATAGGGAGGAGCTCCGATCCATCCCAAAACTCAAGAAAACCAAAACCACTCTCAGAACAGCTGAAGCTCTTCAGACACAAGTGCAGAAGTAGAAAGTCTAAGACTGGAACCTCATGATTTAGCTTTCTGTAAAAGTCACACTAATTTAATTTTTTTTTACATGTTTATGAATTTTTTTAAACCGTTCTGCTTGTTCAACATGCATAATGTATCTTCTGTGGGAATACCACAACAGGTAAAAGCGCTTGTAACGTAATGCTAGACACTTCTAATCCTTGCCAGTCTGGTTCTTCATTAATCTTCACCTACATCCTATGCATCAGCAACTGTAAACAAACTAATATTTCACAGAAATCTGATAATTACATCTTTGAAGTGTTTTCATGTGATGCAAGCTTCAACCAATGTCTAATTAGCTTTTCTGAGAAGGAAAAATAATCTGTGAACCTGTGAAAGACTTACAGTGGTGTGGCTGGAAAGGATTTTTTCTTAGTTTTGTTGACCTCTACTAAGTAATTGGCATTTTGCACACAGATCTGCAAAAATAAAAATATGACACTTAAAAGAAATAATACATGAGATCTTTAGGTGAGATGAATCTTACCTGAATCTTAGAACATTTCATGCATGAATTCACAGCAAGAATTTTGGAAGCCTATATGTGCCAGTTTCCCTACATCACTATGACACCAAGAACATTATATGGTATACAACATCATTAAACAAACAAATGTATAAGCCATATATCTGAATTTCTACACTCTAAAGAGCACTGTGCTCAAGTAATTTGAAAAAGGTATATGCCTGATAATTCTCTAAAGCTAACCCATTTGCCATGCATTCCTAAAACAAGCACAAAATCTTCAATAAAGGAAAGCCAGCTTTCAAAATTTCTCATTCCAGTTGGTGAGAAAGAAACCTGCTATTGTTAATTAAAATGAGACAAAAAGGGTTTACCCATTTGATATGGAAGTATCCACTCCCTTAAAACACTGACAGATGTTCAGTGAAATGTTATGCCATCTATGCCATTTACTGTAGTCTGCTGTCAAGATCTTCAGCAAACCTCATTACCTCTTCTGGCAGTTCCACTACTGAACTGAAAGCTTATCTGAATGGCACATAACATTATCTTCTGCAGTACGGCCAGGTAACGTAAGGCCAACACAGCCTTCATTTTCTGTTTCCCTCCTTTTATTAGCCTCTCTCTCAGCCCAAATGTTTCAAGGAATTATTACATCATGGTTTTCAAGCACATATTTAAGCACCTATGCAAACAGGATTTGCACAAATAATTTTACGGGTCTAAGCCAGCCTGATAGTCACAGTTGAAGTGTCCCTAGAGATTACGTAGTTGCTCTCCCTTTTTCTTGGAACACAACAGCAGACAGCCTTAGTACTCCTCCAGCTCTTGAAGACCTTGTCAAAGACAGGATCTTGACCTCCAGAACATTGGAGCAAATGCAAAATTATCCTATGATATTTTCATAGCTTCCCATAAATTCCAGTAACTTTTCACATAATGCACAATCTACATTAGTCATAATTTATTATTATAGGAATACGACATACTTGGCAGAGCCAAACTGAGTAAGAATAAAATAGCAGGTATTTCACACAGGCTTGAATAATTTCAAAAATCTTTTTCCACCTATTCAAAAACCACTGTATATTTAAGGAGAAAGCTTTTAGATACCTTTCTCAAAATTAAGCAAAGTAGACTAAGGCTGACCTTTGTGGCCAAAGTCTTTTCTCTCAGCTACCCTCTTTTACCTTAACTGTTTTTATTTGTTAAAGCCATGATACAAGCCTTACTAGGCTAGAAGTCTAGCTTAAAAAAACACCACAGATAATTGATTTAAACCTCAGCTTCGGCCAGAATTCAAAGTTAATGTGCAGGAAAGTCACATAATCTGTATATACATAAGACAAGGTCCGCACTGACGCAAGTACATCAGTCATGTGAGAAATAAGGTGCAACCACCGACCAGACTTCTGAGACCGGAGGAAAACTGTCTCTTCACAAACAGTACACTCTATAGGTAATGGATAGAATAAACTGTAGCAGCAACAGTACAGTTCTTAGTTGCATTTATCCTAAGGGTGCTACTACAGCAAACTTTCCCTTACCCAGGCCCACCAACAGAATGGTAAACAATGTAAGATTTTAAGTTGAAATATGTTAACTAATGATGTGATATTGACCCTACCAATAAAAGCCACAGAATAGATAGAGACTTTTTACCCCTATAAATCAGTATTACATGATAGTAATTCCTAAGACAGAATAATTATGCTAACATGAGAAATTTCAGTGGTGTTGCTGCATTCAGAAAAAGTAAAGAAAGTATTTTCCTAATATAAATATGTTGTCATAAGAAAAGCAGAAGTAGTAAAAATGTGCATGTCAACACAGGGGAAGCAATACCCTCATTTAATAAGGTTCTTCAGGTTTCTCAAGGGAGTTGTTTATTTGTAACACAAAACACTACCACTTCGTGTTTTCATTATGTCATGTGTCATTTGTCTTTCTGAAAGAAATTTGTGTTGTCAATATCTATTTTATTGCACAGTAAATTTTCATTACACATGCCATTATGCCTACATTCTGTTATTTCCCTAGTAGACTTGCCACTTTTTATATTTTTTCTAATGGCGATATGTACTTAAATCCGCAAACAAAAGAATCCCATAAGTAGCCATCTCTACGTAGGCAGACTTTTCACCAACAATTCGCATTTCTCTTATTCAAGGATAAATAAATTATTTGCAAAACCAATTATGTCTACATTAGACTTACTACTTAGTTTCTTTGGAAAAGGACTCATAGGTTGGTTTGTTTTATTTTAAAGGATGATAAAAGTTCTTAGCCCAGGGCCAGCAATGAAAGTCAGCCAAAAACTCTTAACCTAGAATCACTTACATGCCTTCACCGAAAGCACTGACATCGATTTATCAAATAGGATTTTAACATATCTGCAGCCATAGGCAGTCTGAAGTTATTTCCATCCATTGTAAAAA
>VYZM01012925.1:2742767-2764850 GCA_013398915.1 Dromas ardeola | reverse complement strand
CTCCAAGCCAGCAATCTTATTTGATACATAAAACCACTGCATTGAAATTCAAAGGTGCATCTCTCTTAGGCCTTTAGAATACCACTGATGTCTAAGCTTCAGATATCTTTTCTCCTGCCCACATTTCACATGTTTTAGATGGCAGAAACAGTCAGAATTTCTTTAAATATTGCTCTGCTTTTCAAATCCCTATGATGACCTTGGTTCAAGCTGATGCTGCAAATTTAGAACTGAAAAACAGTTCTGAAACCATCACACCAGTGCCTCATGTCCCATTCTTCAGTCTAGGGGAATCTCGCTTTGCAAGGAAAAGCAGCAGTGGCCTAGATCCATCTCTCATGCATGGGAATTTTATCTTTACCATTGGAAACACTGAAAATAAGAGCTTCACAGAAACATTACCCTAAAACCATTTTTCATGTTCCTCCAAGAATGCAAAAAAAAAAAAAAGCTTCTAATCATTTCTGCTCATTCTATTGTAGAACAAGACAAAACAGCATAAAAGTGTTGTATAGACTAGAATATTTTTTAATACTATCCTAATGTTACCTGTCTCAAAAAAGCCTGAAGAGAACCATGCTAGAATGGTTTGTTGGTACAAAATCTAAAGTTTATTACTAATATTTGTAATGTCTTTAGTTCTTTTGAAGCACCATTTTGTCATTCTTTTTTCAAACACCACCACCTCCACCCCCCAAATGATAAAATTCATCAAGTCCTTACTGATAGCCTCCTGAGGGGAGCCCGTTTTTAAAATAAGTATATATTATGTAAAGATTAACTTCCATATAAACAAAACTAGTCTAAGTAACATTGCCTTCTTATTTATCTTCAAAACACCACAGGTCTATCACTCCTGCCAGTGACATTCCTGTTTCCCATGTTATTATTATGTCAAAGGGAAGAGAATCTCTTTGAGAGAGATTCTGATGAAGGTGTTCTAAGGGGGCACTGAAAGAGTCAATAAAATAAGTAGTTTCTATAGTTTTGAAGAATGTTTCAGATCAGTACACACTTGTGAGCAATCTGATTTCAGAAGATTATATGTATTCATATGTTAAAGTTTGTCAAGGCTTCTGTCTTGCTTGAGAAATACTTACTGTCTATAAACCAGATGCCTGTAAGAACTGTATTTACTTACATTCTCTGCTCCTACCTTCAAGCCTGCTTAAGTACAGGAGTCTTGAAAAAACACTTTTTTTTTTCCTGTTGAAAAAAGTAGTAGTATTGACCCTCCCCATCTCTGTAATTCTACACAAAACAAGCCAAGTAGAAAGACTCACAAAAAGAACAGGAACTATTCCTCCAAGGAAGTGCTTTAATGAAGTAAAAAAAAAAAAAAAAAAAGCATAAACATCTCTGGATGTCTTGTGTGGAGCATGGGAACTCACATGAAGGAAAAAATACAAGAACTTGAAAGCTTAGTAAAGTATTCTGTGTCCTATCAGAAAATGGCTGCTACATAAAAGCAAAAGTTATTGCCCTAAGGCAAACGTGCGTTTTCTTTGCTGTTTTTTGTTTTCCATCAGGCTTTTCTGCTGGAGCGACACCTTCCAGCAAAACAGTGTCAACAGGCTTCAATGTACAGAGACTGGCTGTGCAACAACAACAAACATATCCAGGCTGTCAGATGGAGTGTGTACATTGGTTAAAGTTAATTGTCAGAACGTAGTTGTCCACATATTGTAAATGTCTGCTTAGAGGGTAATAAACCCTTATCACCGATTATAAACACCTATTTGATTGTAACTACTACCAGACCCTTCAGGTGCTCACTTCAGATCAAGAAAGATACCAAGAATCACAGAAATCACACTCTTACAGTAAATCAAGACTCCTTATGCCTTAAACAGGCCACTCAAAATATTCCAAACTCAATATCATAGCAGGAAGGCAGGGGAGGAAGTGGGAAGGGGGCGCATGAACAACAGATATGCTCGTGAGGGTATACACAAATGAAAGCAGGAACAGGTACCATGGCAAACGTTCATACCAATAGTGGTTTGAGTAACAGCCCATGGAAATCAATGGAAAAACAAGTCTAGCCTAAATGTCAGATATTGATAAATTGCTCAAAAGTTAACTGGTATTATTTCAGGTACATCTGCAAGTTTAAGAAGAAACAAGAGCAGGCCTTCTACTTCTTCCTGAGCCAGATTAACTAAAAAAAATCTTACCAAAACAGCACATTGACCACAATGCTCATTCCAAGTGCTCTGACAAGCAACCCTAACCAGCAAGTCTGAAAACACAGTAACCACCCGCAGCAGAAGAGAGGTAAGAAGCTTCTCCCACCATTACAGACAGCTCTAGAAAAGGTCATCAATTCACAGCCCCAAATCACCTAAACTTTCCCATAACATTTCAGTGCAAACCACTGCAGCAATGTAAGCCATTCTCTTTCCAGTAAAGAAACTTGAACATCTCCATTTCTCCCATCTGCTGAAGCCCACCACATTCTTGCTGAACAGCAAAGAGATAATTTACATTCTATATTTGGGGATGACATACAACGTTTGGCAAGTTCTTCAGAACAGTCTATTTTTCTCCAAACTTTTTCAAGAAAAAAGCTCAGCCAAGCTTTTTAGTTGCTGGATCAACAGGCAACACAGAGATGAAATTTCTAGTTGAAGAAAGAAGCTGAAGGAGAGAAAGTTATGAGATGGGTTTTAATTGGAAATAATTTTCATTATATCATATTGCTGACAAATTTAATGATATTGCTACTTGTAGGGACAAAGTGATTATTTTATTTATTTTTTTTAAACAAAAAAAAGGCAAGTTCTTTATTCACAACGTATTGGATACTGAATGGATACAGCTAGGAGAACAGACCATGATGTTCACTTAGGAAAAGCAAAGGTTAAGTTTCTTCTGACAACACTGGGCAGGTATGCGCTGCACCTCTGGGCTGTCTATAGCCAGTACATGTTTGCTCTAGCAGAAAAGAAAGCAGAGGCGTAATTGTTTTAACTTATTTGCCAGCACCTGCTGTGCAACAGTGCTACCTTCTCCTGCTACATATCACTAGAAATTATTTTTAGCAGATTTTTCATGAAATGAGAATTAATTCATAGCAATGGTTTCTATCTTTGCAAGTTTCTTGTTTCTCTGGTTGCTAGACAAGTCTGCAAATGCCGTAAAAAAACTCCCTGCAACCTGTTAGTCTCTGCAATCTATTAGTGTTAGATCTGCTAATATTCCTATTTCAGTGAAAGTAGGCAAAATTAATAATTCAATTAGCAAACTAGGTTGCACTCAATCACTTTGCTGCTGTTTGGGTCAGACTTGTGAAACCTATGGGAACAGATCTATCTGTGCAAATTGACAGGTATCCTTTGTTATACATTCCTTTATGTATTTATGGTATTGACAATAAGCATCTCTCCAAATTCCATCTCAAGAAGCAAGGACAAAAGGCAACAGTCACAAGCCCACAGCATGAAAAATTCCGATGATGTAAGGAAAAAGTCTTCACAAAGAGAACAATTAGGTACTGCAACAGGTAGCCCAGAGGGGCTGTAGAATTTCCAATCCCTAGAGATTTTCAGAGTTAAACTGGAAAAGGTCTGAGCAACCTGCTTTAGTTTTAGCTTCGAGCATGCAATTGGTCTAGAGACTTCCACTATCCTATGATTCCATGAAATAACCACAGGTGACAAAAGTAAAGTAGTAACATAAACGACCTAGTTAGAAAGGACTATCTAGAGAGACAATCATTCAAAAATGCAAGGAGAGAACTTGAGCAACAGCAGAAAGCTCAAAATACTTAGGTTGCAGAAGAGCAAGAACTAACAAAGCTGTAAATACAGCAAACCGAAAGTTAATATAAAGAATTGAAAAGTTTGAGTTTGATACAAGGAGAAAAGGAAAATCAGCAAAGGAAAAAAGAGTAATGATACAATGAAAACAGTGGGTGAGGTAGCTGCACCGGCATCACAGCAAGAGTAAAGGAGGTTAAAGCTTTTATCACACAGTGCAAGATTAGGAATGTCTCAGGTGCTTTGGCACAGTCACAAGTGAGACACAGAAGAATTACTATCAGTCCATCTTTTCCTGAATAGCACTAGTGCAACTGCACTAACTCTGTGTTAAAGAAGAGTCAGTCAGTCAATGAAAAGAACACACTTGAAACTATTTGACTATAATGATCAAGGTACAATAGAAACACCTGAACGGCAGTTTTAAAAAGAAAAAAAAATAATCTATATTTGATCTAGCTCAGGCTTCCTTTGTGTCAGCACTTTAAATAACACAGCAAAGGTGACGAAAATAGTTCTGTTAACACTACTGTGAAAGCTACTAAAACTAAACGAGGTTTTAAGAATGCTTATATTTAACTGATTTGCAAGCCTAAAACCAAGACTTCCCCCGCCATATCCCACTTCTCAGTGTATTTGGTCTGTGTAGAAACAAAACAAACTAAATAGAAAAGCAAAGTTATTCCATTGCTCATGTGAGCAAAGGAAAAACCCACCAGTGATTCCCAATCTTGCCAAGTTTCTAATTCAAAATTCTTTTCAGAATATTCCCCATTTACTATCAACACAATTAAACTGAGGCTATTAAGGCCACAAGCACTTTACCTTCTGCATAAATACTGAAGTTCCTTTAGTATGTTACGGTGCAATCTATATTACCACGACTGTTAGAAAAGCAGGCAACTGCTGAAAATATCATTCAAGATTAAATTATTGTTAAAGTGTTTACAGAAAAGTCAGCATAGGAATTATTTATTCTCATAAGCAGAGAGAAAACAGTAATAGTAAATAGAATACCCAGCAGATTAAAAATACTGAGCTGTGTTAATAACAGTTGTGTTCAATCAACTCTTGCAGCCTTCTGGACAGAATTTGTTTCTTTTCCGCTTAGCTTTACTTGTGCTCGCTGCAGTAGAAATTAGGGCTCCCACTAATCCTGATGATTGGTGGACGTAGTCCAGAGGGCCAGAGAATTATCTCACAAGTCTAGATCTCAGCTCAAAGCATGAGAAACAACTGGTACAAGAAGTGGAATGTATAGCATTCCTCAGCATGACATTTCTGTACATGCATCAACAGCCAGAGTCCCTCCCCCTAAGAACAAACCCCAGCAATGCCACCCATTTCCACAGCTTCTACTGTGGCTTCACCCACAGGGCGCATTTGTAATACATTCTCTGCATCAGTCTGCAACGTTGGACTGTACTCACAATAAAAGCCTTTTCCTAACCGTACATGCTTTACTACCCCTTAAGGAAAGAACAGTGCCGTGGCCATCGTTAAACAGCCACTTGCAAATTTCACAATTCACTAAGAAGAAACTGGCATTTTAAGTGGTATTAAGCTGCAACTTATAAATTTTGCTTTTCCTTCGGAAACAAAAAGCACAGGGAAGCACTATTCAGCAGTAACGTGTAAATTTAATCCTCTGGTGTAAGAAAATCATCTCTGATTGCACTACATAATTCATACAACGTGTCAAGTACCCGCTTTATTATACCTGAAGGTACACTGGAGTTGCTTTCTTATACAGAGATAAATTTACAAGTTGTTGCTTAATGTTACCTTTTGGTATTCCCTTGTAAAGGGCTGAGAAATTTACACAGTGTTTCTGCACACCGACACTTTCATTCTGTAATGGAAGGTAAAACAACTTCAGGGTTTACCCAGATAGTGCATGATTTTGTCCAATTCAGTAAGGTCATTATTTTCCCTTCTAGAACACTTCAGTATGTTTTTCTTTCTTCTGAACATTTAATCTGACATTTTATGCTTTCTGTTGATATTATAAAGAGCTTAAGTACTAGAAACACTGATTTTTCCATTCAGTTTAATTAATCAAAATTCAAACGGGGGACATATAAAAAGAAAAGAAAAGCAGCGTTACAAAATGTAGTAAAGTTACTGATCCTAAAAACCCTGAAGAGCAATAACTGAGTAAAATGGGCGCAGCAACCAGATGGAGATACTTTCTTTAAACCAAAAGACAGACATGTAATTTTTAAAATGCTAAATAAGACTTTGTAGTAGCTCAATAAAACACAGGCACCTAAATGTTATAAAATAAAAAGTGTAAGACTCCACTGTCTCTTAATACCAAAGAAAGGCAGTCAGAGTAACAGCCAAACCCCAGTGACAGATGAACTCCTAACCAACAAATGAGGCACACTTTTAGCTGCTTTTCTTCTTTGAAGAAATTCCTAAGCAATACATACTTATTATCTTAAAAGCCTGTACGTTAAGAAAACCCCAGCTAGCAGTCACGTGAATGGTATACTAAAGCCACCAAAATATTTTCTCTGAATCACAAGCAGATTATAATTGACAGTGCAATAGATTAAAGGCCATTTTATTACTTCTCAATGCCACACTGTCCTTACAATGCTGTAATTATGACTGGTCAAGTAGATCTTTAATTTGCACACCTCTTTCAAATACTGATTATCTGTGTTCTGCAGACATCTGCAAATACATACATCAAAGCTGCCGACTTTCACAGAATATTAACCAGGGTCCATTGTTCTTGCATTCTTTAGATTTGAAACCCAATGCTTTAGGTCTATAAACAAGTCCACTTAGTAATTTTCTTACAAGTCATTCATGTAGAAACTATAATGGTCTGTTCTCCCTGGAAGCTTATAATACATCAAATGGATAACAGCATTTGAAAAGATTAAGCATGAAACACAGGAAACATGGACAAAATTCAAAGTATACTTGAGTCATCACTGGAGAAATCCCATTATCTCTTAAAGAGTAGGTAGGAATACATGGGGGGAAGGGGAGGAAAACACTAAATAACAAAACAAAAAAACCCCAACCAACAATGCAAGTTTCAAAGAATAGATGCATCTAAGCACCATGCAAGCATATAGCCCTCTCCACTGAGCAGCACTGGCACTTGCAAGGTACTTTTTATTAAAAAAAAAATCATTCCATAAAAATACTTTTGTGTGATTGATAGAAAAAAAATTTACATTCAGAAATAAAGTCAGTTTACTACTTATAAACAGTAATACTTAGAATAAATACAGACTAAGATAAATGGAAGAACACCTCTATTACCTGACAGAAGAACTGAATATGAAGAAACACTAATGAGGATCAAAATGGGTGTTTAAATCTTTAAATTATACAAACTGACCTTAGACATGAACAGTATGCCAAAGTATTAAACACAAAGTACAGTAGAATTAGCCTCATGTACACCCAATAGAGCATAAATCTCCACTTAAGTCTCCTAAAACATGCAAAACACTTACGCAAATGAAGCACTGAGTGAAAACTTCCCCCAGCTGGTGAGACGAAGTACAATATTCTGAGCTTCTGCACCAGCTTGTCCTCTCCTCAAGCTACAGAGTCTTTTCTAAAAATTAGAATATTCGAGAGCTGGAACATTTTTTTTTTTTAGAGGTTGGAAGACTACTCAAGCAGCATGAGAATTTCATCACTGGAGTTTTTTGAGAATAAGTTCAATAATAGAGGCAATGGCCACAAATTCTATCTTGGGAGATTCAGCTGGGCATTAAGCATGGCAGTAGATCAACATCCTTAGAAATTTAACTAAACAAACACATGGTTGATTTGACCTATTGTTGGCAGTAACCATGCTTTAAGCAGATGTTTGGACCAGATGACATAAAGTCCCTTCCAAGACACAGGCTGCCCAGCCAAGCTGTAGAATCACTCAGTACTTGAGATTTTTAACATCCAATGGATAAGGCTCTAAGGAATCTGATTTAAAGTCGAAGTCAGCTCTACCTTGAGCAGGAGTTGGACTAAGATGCATGAATAACACGAAGCTCATTGTTTATGATCTTCAATACGCCACCGGTTTGTCCCTGGCTATGCTTACAGATGTGCCAGTTCAATACCCGTTTGCTACACAAGGTCTACAATGCCCAAGTTTGACATGAGAGGAGATCTAGCATACGGAGTGTCAACTTTCTGCCTGAAGTTACACAGCTCCTCAGTGTCAGAGCTCAAAAAGAAAAGATCTTCCAATGCCCTAAAGACTCTTTATCATACAGTATACTAATAAAAGTAGTAAACATAAGTGTTTAACTATTTATTTTCTATTTCATTAGCTAATAAACAATGTAGAAAAAGACCACAGCAACTTTTAAAATTGCAATGATTGCTTTGTAAACTCTGTTAGAAACTAGAAAAATAAAATTTAATGTTATTTATATCAAAGAAGACCCAGATTTTCAGTAGTTTTGAACTTCTTTACTTCAGAAATCATTCTTTAAGCAAGCAGGGATTACTAGCAATACAACAATAACTCATACTTACAATAAACTCCACTACTTTGCCAATTATCTCAACAGAGTTGCATTGGTGCCAGCGTCTGAAGAGAAAGCCTTCTCAGTGATCAACACCTCTGACAGAGCATCTCATCATGCCAGGATACAGAGCAATAATTGTAATTTAATAATGCTGTCTGCAGTGCCCAGCCAGCAGCTGCAAGCATAGAGAATAAGCAAGAGTTTCAATGCAAGCAAGTGACAACACTGCAATAACTAATAAAATGTCCTTTCTTTTCTGTTTCTGGTACAGTAGGCAGGGTTACCACTGAGCCCCAGAGATGAGATAGATCATTCAAAACAGTGAATTAGTTCAATAATTTTGTTGTAGGATTTTGAAAGAGAGCAAGGCAATTAAAAATGCTAAGCACAAAGGATTCATCCTTTCGGCCTACCTGGCTTCTTTAGATAAATCCGTTTTAATACTCATGACTAAACACATACATGTCACTTCACCAAGTAAAAAAGAAATTGAATTAACTTCTTTTAGCACAGAAACAAAATTAGAAGTACCCAGAAATCTTCAATCCCCAGATAAATATTACTGAAACAACTGAGTTTAGAGCTCACTTCATTCAAACTGTGAAAGACTGGGAAAAAAATTGGTCTGAGAGAAAATTTGTGCCTTACTTTTTAATTGCCTGTGCTGCAACTGCAGTATACAATCTTTGTCTTTTGAGCCAATTTTGTGTTCTTTTAAAATATAAAAAAAAAGGTTAAAGGCCCCATTAAAATGAGTCTCAATTGTCTTCACTACAGAACATCAACATCACACTAATTCACCAAGCTCTGTAATTTCTGAACTTTCTGCATCCCTAAATAATGACAAACATTAAATCTGTTCAATTAAATGCAGCATAACAGTAGATGGTTTTCTAAAATCGTTACTGACTTTTTTGTATATGTAATTGTTTTATATGAGCCACTGTATTTTGAAGAAATTACCTCTTTTCCAATCATGTTAACCATTATCTGTTCTGACAGACATTTAACTGGATAGGATTCAGCCACTCACTCTAAATAATTCCATTTGCTATGTATTAATCATTTAAATAGTTTTTGCTGTCTCATATCTGAGCATCTTCAGGATAACTTCAGCTGTTTTTCCCACTTATACCTGATTTAGAAAAAATCATGACAGAACACAATGCCATTTTTGAAACTGGTAACAAAATGTCATTGGAAACAATTCATTAAAATTGCAAAATATGCATTTCATCCTCCCTGTTGAGTCAGTATCTACATTATTAAACACACTTAAAGACAGTAAATACAATTTAAACTGCAACTTTTAAAAGAAATACAAGTGCTGAAGTTCTTCATATGGTACCTGACGATATTCACAAAATACAGAGGGTAAGGTGTGCCTTATTTGATTGTCAAAAAGACTAATTAATTAGACTTAAAATTAATTTTGGTATAGCAACATGCAGTTTTTCCAAATATTATGATAACTCTTTAAGTGGAAAATATTGTATGCAAATATTTTGTGAATCCAGTTCAGCAGTCATTTTTATAGACAGAGACACTTAGAGATGTAGTGGGCACATGAGCACACAGTACGTGAACCCGGACTTAATGTTGAAAGGTCTTCATCAAAACATTCCGTGATGCTAAAGGACCAAACCAGATTGTGTAAGACAAAAAGGGGCAGGGGGAATAGCCCTTTGCTCTATTATTTATATTCCTGTAGATCAGAGTCCTTCTATCCCAGCTTCTTATAATTACTTACATACAGACTTATTTTCATCCATGAGATTAAGTCCTAACAGCTTTACACAAAAGGGGCAGGGGAGACTCCAGTATAGATAATTAGATGGCTCAAGCAAAGCAAAAAAGTAGTGTTGAGAAAAGAATTATCAGGTTGAATAAAAGTTTTTAAAGTTTTTGAAATATGAGGTTTTGACTATATTCATTAGTATTGGTTACGTGCTGATGGTATTTCCTAACATTAGAGTTGGTCAACACTAACGTTAGGAAAGATAACAATAGACAAGCTGATCATTATACTTATAGACAGAAAATCGATTAATTTTGAAGTCTGGAAAAAGCAAATAGGCTAAAAATATATAGTAAAACATGTGAGGTTGTACACTTATGAGCCCATAACAAAATAACTTAAGAGTTTATCAAGTGCAAACAGCAGAAGAGATGCAAGAACAGGATTTATTACAGGACAACGCTGAGCTATTGTGGTACACTCATAAGAAAGTATTTTTGAACCTTAGAATGCATGAAAATCCTTAACATCACAGTAAGTATTACACTAGGCCCACTGGTGACATGTTATCAGGACTTTTCCATTCAGACCTGGACACATAAATTGAAGAAGAGTAAGTTCAGAGAAAGGCTGCTAAGATGATTAGATGAACAGAGGAATTCACAGCTTACAGCTTCAAAGCACAACATAAAAGCAAACAGTTCATACACAAATGGTTTGTAAAAAGTATATTCATGTTTGATAATCTCAAAGAGATAATCTCAAAGTTCCACAACACCTAGTCCAGGTTATTCTTCTCAGTTTAAGAGGACCTATGGGCAAAAAGTAAGTAACACACATTTCTGCCTGTTTTCGTCTTTCCCCCTACTCCCAATTTTTAAATTTTCCTCTAAAGAGGACTGTGGGGAATGGCAAACAGAGCTCCTAGCAAGAAAACTGACAGAAGTGGGTTAACCTAACTCATAACCCAGAACTAACATGTTATCATGACATGTTATTTCCTCTATTAAAATCAATCTGCATTATGTTTCATTACCTTGGTTTTGCTAATGCAAAATACTTAGGTAGTTAAAAGAACTGCTGATGGTGGTGATAACCATTTTGCACAAAATTAATCTCAAGGGGCCTCAGAGTACTGCAAATTTACCAGAGTGAACACCTATCCCATTACACCTAGCAGTCTTAATTTAAACTCTTAGACATACAGACAAATTTTACTTGTGACAGGTATTTAAAGTCTGGCATCGTTTCAGAAATTACAAGATATCACCCTCAAGCACTGCTTTCAAGTAAATGTAAGAGCACAAAAGTTTACATAAGTATTTGACAGTTTCGTAAATTGTCATGGTTTAACCCCAGCCAGCAACTAGGACCACACAGCTGCTCTCTCACTCCCCCTTTCCACCTGAGGAGTGTAGGGAAAAGAGGGAGAAAAAGAGGAAAAAGGGAAAAAAATACTTGTAGGTTGAGGTAAAGAAAGCTTAATAGAACAGTAAAGGAAAAGAAAAATAACAATAACGGTGAAAGAATATGCAAGACACAAGTCATTCTCACTGTCCAGTGAATTGGTTGCCCAGCCTGACCCACACAGCGATCACAGATTACGCCCCTCAGCCAACCCCCATTTCTATACCGAGCATAATGTCGTTGGCCATTCTACTGTTCTGTCTATGCTCCTTCCCAGCTTCTATGGGAAGCTGAAAAAAGTCCTTGACTGATATAAACATCACTTAGCAGCAACTAAAAAAACATGCATTATTGACATGCCTTTCATACCAAATCTGAAATCACAGCAACCACTAGAAAGAAAATTCACTCTCTCTGTTGAAACCATGACATAAATATTCAGAAAATCATACGGGTATGACTTGGACAGTGTAAACGCAAAATAGCATTTATGAGTGTTTCTTTTCCTACAGAAAGTAGTTTTGAGTCTTCCTTTTTTGTTCCTTCTATCTTTTTTCATCACTCAGAATCAATCTCAGCTTCTTTGGAGGGATCTATCAATTTAATGTTTCTGTGTTACAGCCCCTGGGTTCCAACCATTACAGTAGACAGAACCAACTTTATTGATATATGAAAGACTATAGATATACTTGTTTGAGAGGAGACAAGAAGCCACTTGTTTAAAGTGTAGTATGCTCAAGTTGCCAAAAAGAGAGGTGCTTGCATTCTGTCTTACCTATGGGTGGCGGTTTCTGCAAACTCCTGAGTAGACACAACTTTGTCTTAGTCCCATATGTTCTACCAGTACCAAGCTGTAAATATCTTGCTTCAGAATATAGATACTGCTAAATATAGTTTGTGGTAACTGGCTATACCCCATAACTTCCCTCTGCTTTTTTCAGTGTCACATGTTGTAATCAGCTCAAATTTCTCAGTTTTGGCAAAGCTGACAGGTCAGGACTTGAGCACGGTGAGATGACATTGCCAACTCAAGTAATGGTGGTTTTCAAGGCTCGTTGCCCCATTCCCTATTTAAGCCTTTCTTGTAAAGCTAATCTCCCAGGAAACCCAAAGCATGAGTACTCTTCATTAAAATAGAAGTGCAACAATTCTTAGTTTATTGCATTCATTTCCCCATTATTCACCACACAAAGACATCGAACAAAAAGAACACACAGACTAAACTCAGCAATAAGACAATGTCAAGGACTTCAAACTCTTTCAAAAAGCTCAAAAATTTATGGTTATTTTTGAGAAATCTCAATTCCTGTTCCAAAAGAAATAGAATGCTCCTTCCTTAGCATGCAGCACAGTTCAATTCTTTTCGGCTCCGAGTTATTCCTGTTTTCCTTTGTTACTCTCCAAATTACTAGAAAAATATCACCTCAGGAGCTAGCTATTGGCACTATGGTTTTAGCTAAGCATGCTCCATATTCAAAACAACAGTAGCAGTCAAGTGACTAATGTGAAAATGCAACTTCTGTTTTTCCTGTTAAAAACATGAGCCCCTACTTTCATAACACTTAGAGAATCTGCACTAGTCATTCTTATCACTTTTATAAAGCTTTTAAACATTGACTGCATTAACTAATTAATTTGACATTAACTAATTAATCTACTGACCAGAGAGAGCGAAACTGGCACTGGGAAATTATTAGTTTGGAGATTAAATTAATTAAAAATAGTACAGTAGTGACAGAATTTAATCTCATACTTCTCATGAGAGCATGGAATCACTCACAGCTGCCGCAATCTGTGATAAATCCATGGAGAGATTTCGTGGTGGGAGTGGAATTAATTTGTGTCACCCCTAAGAGTATATGTGTTCACTCAACACTACCTATGTTAAACAATATTAAGAATACACAAATGGAACAAACCAAAAGAATCTATAATTTGAGCTAGCGTACAATACATGCCCTTCAATACCAAGATACAGTTATGTGCATCACTAAAATTCAGGATCACAACAGTGGGCAGGAGGACCAGAACATTCTTTACAGTCTGTCCTTATCTGTGCAAATACACAGTGTGAAGTGTGAATACACTTTCTTGACTAGATTTAAGTTCATTCTTTATAATCTACTTGTATCATGACAGCTTTTAATCCAACAATTTGAAAACTGGGGAATGACTTTAAAACACGGCCAAGAAAAAAAAAATCTACAGGTGCTTGAGGGAAGAAGGAAGAGAGAGGAAGATAAACAGAGCTGGGGACAGACAGACAGAAGAAGGCTACCACAGGACTCAATCTCACAAATATAACTACTACGCAACAGAACTGTAGGTAGTTACCCAACTCAAAAATAAATATGGACACCTGAAAGTCATCCTTAGTAAGTACACTGAACAATATACAATGAAACATACAATCTATACACACATTGTACTCATTCAGAACTATTATGGACATTTTTCATGCTGATGAATAAAAAGCCAGTCATGATTTTCTTTCTGATTAATAGAGGAGCTCTTAGATTAGCAAAGAAACCGTACTTCGTTCAATAGGAACTCAGTTACATTAACAAACTCTTATCTATGACCTAAATGAGGCTCACAGCTCAAGCTATAACCCCCTGCTGAATGGGTATAAGAAAGACTAATATCTCATAGCCGCTCTTCAAAAAAATCTTAAGACTCAGCTGTAACCACCACTTAAGCAAGAGGAGAAGTAGAGCAGACTGAGCTGCAACAAACCTGCCAAACACCTGCCAATGAAGAAATGCTGCCTGTCTTGAGAAGGCTTTGCAGGAACACAGTCCCAGGGAAGAGGCATCACCACCAGTCCAGTTCCTGTTTGTAAGGATCAGGAGCAGAGGAATAAAACACTCAGGACATGGATTTACAGAGATGAAGTGCCCATCATTCTCCGCATTTTGTTTCACTTGCCTGTTGCTAGCTAACAGTTTTCCCACAGCAGAGTACTCAAAGGTAAAAGAAACAGCTCCACAAGGAAGAGTCCAATTATGTTTCAACCTGCAAAACTCCTTTTCCCATCTCTAGATTTGTGTTCAAGCATATTGCTGCACAATTCCAAAAAATAAATAAGATGCTATGGCAGAAAACTTTAAATCTGCTGTTCATATACTGAATAAAAAGACAACCAAGGCTGTGTTAGCACTTGTGTAAAGAACCCAGCAACATACAAGGGCAGCAAAGAGCCACAGACAACACATTGCCCAACTCAATAACCTCCACCCAAAACCAATTACTACATCACTTTTAGGAAACTACTACCAACTCACAAGTCTACAAGAAGAGGTACCTCTGGGCCTGAATAAAGAGAGCAACAACCAGATTCACGAACAAGTTCAGTGGCAAAGAAACATCAAGAGAGAAGCATGAGAAGATGGAAGTATGAGCTACTCTGACCACAGGAGTTAGGCTTCTTCACTAACTATTGATTTCTCCACTCAACTCTTTTCTGGAACTTAATACAAGATATCCTGAATACATGAGCCTCTACTAAAATAAGGCTCTAACTATCCAAGTACTGGGGTGTTTTCAATGGAGGATGAACAAAAACGCAGCTTGGAAGATTGTTTTGTTCCTACCTCTTAATAACACAAGGCTGATGACAGAACCTGTTACACTTTTCAGGTGCATTGCAGTAGAGTATGCCTACAATGAAAAGTGGGAGTCATTTTTGCAGTTTACACATATATAATCCAAATGGCTTCAAATTTACTATTGTAAGTACTAGTGACAATGTAGTTGTGGCACCATAGTTTCCCACAGGAACTGTAGAATTCTGCCCGGAAGCTAAGGTACGTACTCATGTTAAGCACGCCATCCGTAAAAGGGAGATATTATTTTGTCGTGCTTTTGGTATTAATGGCAAGGTAACTAATACATGTAAGCAGAAACGTACACTACAGTTTATGACAACAACCACATTCACTAGGTGGTACTGTCAAACAAATAATAGTAATGCTAATAACTAGAAGGAACTATTAAGATGAATCAATACAAGAAGAAGTGACAATGCATATGTAAAACATTATTATCTATTCACTGAAAAATTACAAACCACAGAATACAACTGACCTGGCAACACAGATAAATCATTATTGATTTGCATTGAGATTTTTTCCCTTCTTGACATTTCTAGAATTTTTATATAACTATATATTACGTCTCATAGTGAAGGTGAAATCTATTATAAATTCTACACATCTGCTGAGATATGCCATTCTGAAATTAACTGTCTTGAAACCTACATTTGGAGCACATGAAAGACGTTCAATTTCCCAGTATTAACTCCTCTTACATCAATACCTTAATTTAACACAGTTTGCATTCTTGTTCATGTTGTAGAACAAAAACTAGAGTCTCTTTCCTGTGGGGGTCACAAGAAACAAGCAAAACTAGTATTTTTTGAACGGTTTCTCAGAGGAACCCATTCAGCTGAGAAGGCTAATATTTAAGTATCTGAATAAATCAGTGACTTAAATGCTAAATAAACATATGATGTAATCAAAGCTTTTGAAGTTCAAGCAATGAAAATCTGATTATTAAATCTAAGTTTTATTACCATTAACATCATCCCCTTTTCTTATATAAGCCATTTAAGTGTGTTGTTAACAAGGCTTTTGGCATATGTCGTGGTTTTGGCCGGTTTGGCCAATCGAACGACAGATGGCCCTCCCCCCCCTCTCCTCAGAGAGGAGAGGAAGAGATAAGGAGATTTACGAGTTTAGAAAAAGAACTAAACTACTTTAATGAAAATAATAATAAATGAGGAAATAAGAAATAATAAGAAAATTAAAAAAAAAGTATACAATATATACAAAACCGTATCCAGCTCCCAGGATGACGATCGCGTCACCAGCAGACACAGGGATAGTCCCAGACTGGAGTCAGCGACGGACAGGAGCTGAATTCCGGAACTAGAGTCAGGAGTGCTCGGATCGCGATCGAAGGCAGACGAACAGACAGGGTCCTCCTCAGACGTCGGCCATTGAAGAAAACGCGAGAGCGAGCCCCCTTGTCCCTTAGCTGTTATACTGAGCGTGATGCAGATGGGATGGAATACCCTGTTGGTCAGTTTTGGGTCCCCTGTCCTGTCCGCTCCTCCCTATAGGTGTGACCCCTCTATGCTTCTCCGCTTCTGACCCTCTAAAGGGGCAAACAGCGAAGTTAGCTGACCTTGGTTGTTATAGCAATAAGTATAAGCAAGAGCCCCTGTGCATACCATTCCTTGGTATAATCAGGTCTTACCACTCTGAGAGTGAACAGTTTCTGAACAATATGCTGTTAATTTCAGACTTTAGTCAGTTAGAAGAGGCCCAGCTAAAAAGTAAAATTACAAATCAGAAAATTGGTTCTGTTTTACCTCAAACCAGGACAGCATACTATATAGACTTCTAACATCTAGTATAGATTAATGAGCTTATGCATAGCTACTCAGGACCCACAAATACAGCCATGATCAATTAGAGATGCAGGCCGGAATCTATATAAATAATACCGCTAACATGGATTGTGAGTGTGTAAACGTAAATATGCACTGATAGAAAGTTACAGTAACAAGGGGACTCTGGTGAATATTACGTATAGTCAGTTCCAATGTAGGTACCAACCACTAAGAGCTTTGTTTCAAACAAAATTAAGTGCCACTTAAAAACTTACAATTATTTTTCTTCTATGCTGCTGCAATTTCCAGTTGAAATAAAAATTATGGTGTGATACCAAGTGATATCTGAATATTTGAGATAAACATTATACTTCTATTTTTATCCCAGACACTGTCTTTAGCTTTACATTAGCTATCCTCAAAACTCAACAGGGATCTAGTGATACTGGATGGAAACACAACAAATGTTATTTTTTATGAGGGAGGTAACATTTAAGCTTCACAAACCAGCAAGCTGCTTCCTGATTACTCTCCCTCAATCCTTATCACTAAACTAATTTATCATGTCTTTTCTCCTCCATTATTAATCTCATGCTCCCACACAAGGAATTAATCAGAGAGCAACAAACCAATACCTATGTTATCTGATACCATTAATGACATATTTCTTTATTAACAAGAAAAATCTATTTATCAAAGTTCCAGATTCAAGTTTTACATGCAGCTGATAGGCAGGACAGCTGTGGGTCCAGCTTCAATACAGAACCAAACTGAAGGAGCTCAGAAAAAAATTTCCTTTGATCATATCTGATAATCTTCCTGCTCATCTGGACAATTTTAGACTTGGACTACTATCCAGCCTTGCCATCTCTTTGCTCTGTAATACTCTACCCCCTGTAAAACATTCGTTCGGTAGTTGAAGCTGGAGATACCTGACTAGGAAAACACCCGATACAATGAGAAGATGAACTAATACGCGCTACGCCAGCACAGAGGCCAAGGTCCACTGCAGACAGGCCAGAACTTTGCAAGACAGAAGAATTAAATTAACAATACAGAACAGAGTACAAATTGGGTTGAAGCAAACAATGAGTCATTCAGGGGATAGTAAAGTACAGAATTTTCTAAGGTAAAAATGGCAAGTGGGTTTTGCTGAGAATGCTGGCTTTTGTTTGTTGTTGTGTTAGGGTTTTTTTAAATAATCAGTATTTTTTGTTACAACTAGATAGATTTTTTCCTCCAAATTGTTTTTTTATATAAAAGGCAAGTCATAAAAGATTACAAAACTATTATTTCTGATACCCACCTCTGCAATCTATCTATCTAAAGTTGAAACACAGAAATAATTGAGTATAATATGCTGCAAAGGTCTTTTATTTTTATCTGATACTTCACTTGATACTCAAGGACAAAATTGTCTATTACTTTGAAGATGCTCCTAAATTAAGTTTCCCTGTACAAATTAGAAACTTTGACATTTAAAATGAATTTTAATAGGGTAATAAACTCAGGAAATTTCATAACTCCATCCAAGATACAAGGCATCTCTGACCTACTGACAGCTTATGCTGAATGAAAGTCATCATTAAACTCTCATGAGGCAGCACACCAATAGACTTTTTAGAGTGACTTATTTGAGTGATAAAGACAAATATGAAGGAAAACACAGTTCAGCCTTTTCTTAGCACTATCTTTACAAGGAGCAAGAAGTTTAAAAACACTTCACAACATTGCAGGATTTGCATTGTATTCATAACTGTACTGCAGGATGCAATATTTGGTATTTTCCTTAATTACAGAATAGAAAAAGTTTTTAAAGTATTTCCCTTCTTTAAAAAAAGCTCCTTTTTATCTCCTTTCTTCCAAAGCGAAAACTTAGCCAACCAGGCTAAGTGCTTAGAAACCAAGAAGTAAATAACAAAAACATCAAAAATTATACATTTCCACCTACTGGTTCCTTGGAGCTTGACTTCTTAAGAGACCTTTTTTGTATAATTAATCTGTGAAGTTTGGAACACCATATTCAGTACTTCTTAGCAAGCCATAAAATATAAATATAAAGCTTTGACATTATTTAAACAAAAACCAAAGAAATCAAAAACTATAATCTGATACTTTTTCTAATTATGTTCCTCTTGTTGAACACTAATGCACTCAAAACCAAGTGTTTGCACTGTGTATTTCTTCATGTCCAAATCTGAACCATCACGCGATAAATTGCTTCTATTCCCACAGGCTTCAGTAAGACTTATTGTCCAGCACCTCTCCTCACTGAGCTCTCTTCCTCAGAATCCTGCCTGGCAGAGGGCTACAAAGTTTCCCTGGATATCCCTCCCACATATATAACCTTTGAGTACAAACCAACCTTAGGTATTTAGATCCTTTAGTACTAATGAGAGATTGACATAACAGCAGTATAAAATGCAGCTTATGTGATTTTCTAGATTGTAAGTATTCCTAGAATTAACATTCCCCACGTTTATATCTTTAATTTACTACAATTTTACTCAGGATTCAGCATGGGAATTTTTAATTAGTTTTTTTACAGAATATTTCACAATAAAGAATGTGAAAAATATAAAGCAGTACCACAGAGCTGAAATAATACAACAAATTGAAACAAAACAACAAAGTAGTAACACTATTTTAATGGAAGAAATTCCACAAATATGATGCTCAAAAAAATTTGAGGAAATTCCTTTTTTAGTTTATCTTTTCTCAGTTACTGGACTGTCTACCTAATAAAAGCAGTCACTCTGCTACTTTTACTGCAGTAGCAATCAGTTACACTAACAGCCACAATTTAGGGTTGTATTTTTTTGAGGTTTTTTTTTTGTCCTGGTCATAATCATAAGTAGTTATTCTCTACAGTTAAAATATTGCTAAACAAATACTTGCTATTGACTTTTCCTAGTTTTTCTTAATATTCCAGCAGAATATGCCATATATATCTTTCCTACTATGAATAACTACTACCAAATGTAACAAAGAACATTTTCTATCCCTCTGCTAGATAGATAAGAAACATTCCCCCACTACTGAACTGTGATTCCTAAACTCAGTACAGTTACATGAGACATGGTGTAAAACAAGCAATAATTCTGGTTTCGGTGTGCCAACTGGCTATAAGGAACATTTACAATCTCCTTAGAAATCAGGCAACTGTATAGAAGAACCAGACTTGTTATAACATGGAAAGTACAGAAAAAGGTAAGAGAAAAAGCTAAAAATTCCTGTTACAAGAAATTAAAAAAATGTTCCTCTCCTAAAAGTTACTGAAGTGCTTTAAGTCAAGTAGGAGAGAGGTCTCTATGCACACTACACACCACTACAGCTTGTTTTTACCAGTATTAGAATGAACGAACTATCTTATAAACAATTGTTCCAGAGCCAGTCCCCATCCCTGTTGCCTGGCACAGGAAGGACCCCACCTACATCCCCATTCCAGCAAAAATATCGCGTTGCTTCAACTCCACTGATCTGTACCAGTAACGCAGGAAGATTCCTGGAACTACGATCTCTCTCAAGCGCTCAGGTTGAGAGGGTGGTAGAGGTTTACTTCATTTAGAAACTGAATTAATTTTCTGCTTTATCAAAACAGTCACAATAGCTAGTTTTAATGGAACACTATAGCTTTATAGCAAAATTGGAACTTATTGCACTGTAAAATGGAAAATATGAATTGCAAAACACAATAACAGAATGTTGTTATTTAAGACTATTATAACTGAAATAGCAACAGTAGCCTTGGAGGGGATAGGAAGACCACCAGCAGCACTGCTATTCATACCCTGCTGGCAAAGTCATGACATTTGCAAATGGCCTCATAAAAGGACACTTCAGCACCTTTCCAGGAATAATGGCTTCCCAAAACAAAAAAAAAAAAACAAACACAAAAAAAAAGGATTGAGGGACTGCAAATTGTTTGAAGACTGAAATGTCCTCTACATGATGAGAGCAGACCTTCATTAGCAACACAAGTTTCCTTTGCAAAAAGCTCAAAGCAACTGTACACTAGTTATATAAATCTGGCTCTGTACCTTGTCTGGAATATCTATTAATCTTAATTACAGTCAGAAAAAGTCTGGAATAAGACAAGAAATTCAGAGAAGTATTTCTGCAGATATCAACATAGTAGTTATCACAACAATTGTGTTATAACATTAGTTCTTAAAATCCAAGATTCAAAATATGGCTTAAAAAAGGACTAAGCAAATGAATTGTCTCCAAAACATTTCTAAATGTTGGCTCTGTGGGTGACCACGAAAGGGAATGAGTTCTCTATATGGAGGCTTTTGACTGAAGTTAAAGCTATGCACACTTTCCAACAAATCTCATCTCATAGAGATTTGAACTAAAGTCAGACTCTTAAAAAACTAAATTCCATACTAAGAATCAAGACCACATAGAGAAGGGAACTGAAAGCCCTTACTGCTGAGGCTTGAGAACCAGGTGTTTCCAGTGGGCCATGACACTATTTATGCTTTGACTGACTGTTACCAGGAAGTTTCCTCCTCCCTTCCACCTGAAACAGAGGAGAGGATAGCCTAAAACAGATTGGAAACAGTCAAACCTACAAACAACCAGGTCATAGATAAGTTACAGATGCTTATAAAACCAGCATTAAGTGCAATCCTCTGGCCAGCTACAGATAATCAATGACCCTACAGATTGCCAGTTCTTACCGTCAATATACAAACAACAATGCATCCACCAGGCTTGTCAAGACAGGAATCATTTGGGCAAAAGCTGTACTGGTAACACCTGCATCATCATCAATCACGCATCAGAACGCTTCTTTCTCTCAATTAATACTCCTTCCAACTCACCTAATTAAATCTATCTATTAATTTCACTACAGATCAACAGATTCTGACAAAGCAGCAGTAGTCTGGACTCTTGAATTAATAAAAACTGTCATCTACATATTGATAACTGCATGTCCCCAAATTACCTTCCAAAAAAGATATGAAAGAGTCAGAGAGATGGAAACACTCACAAGTATAAAAACAAAAACACGTGCGTGCGCACGCGTCTGTGTGCTCCTGTGCATGCGTGAACAATTGATAAGCCACACCAGTAACAGAGAGAAATTCAGATTGCATTAGACAAAAAATTTAAAAGACAATACTGAAAGGCAAATGTAAAGTATCTAAACAATTTAGAATTACTGAAATAGGCATATTATGGTCTATACAAGTAAAAATGTCATAAAAGATTAGCTCCCAAATCAGAATAACCTTTGTGAGTTTGAATCAAATTCAATACTTTGTA
>VYZM01012925.1:2715260-2728115 GCA_013398915.1 Dromas ardeola | reverse complement strand
AAAAAAAAAAAAAGAGATATACATATACTGAAGGGGGGGTGAGGGGTGGAATCTATTTTCAAAGACTGGCAGTTATGACTATGATAAATAATAGCTGCTGAATTCTAGATTTCAGTTAGATTTGAGCCCCAAACTGCCCACTTCCAAAACCTCAAATGATACAGATTTTTTGAAATGTTCTCTCTTTTTATATATATACACACACTTACACATATATAATACTCTTCATTAAGAAGAGCAATTTTCTTATATATCTATATTTCAAAACATCAGTATATTAATGCTAGAAAGCTCTCAGGTAAAAAATATGAAAAACTGGAGGGGAAAAAAAAGCTATGAATAAATGTTGTCTTAAGGTTCTTTAAATCTCAACCAATTAAGCACCAATTGTCAGAGAGTGCAAGCTGCTTTGTAAGCTTCTCACAGATATGAAAACCCTCCTCATTTATTCATAGCACTGGAGAGTTCTACTCCGGGGACGGCTACAGTTAGGTACCCCCACATTCAGGAGCAAGTGTCACTTCTATGTAGCCTAATTCCTGAAATGTTCAAAAGAATAAAGGAAGATTTTGACCCAATGAGAAAAACGGCATGACAAGTTGAACATCAAACAAGAATCATTTCTTTAATGTCTACCCGATAGCTGTGGCTTTTTCCTCTGCAATTGCACTGCTGATTCTAACAGCAAAAGTAATGGTCATCGTTTAGTCTACACAGACAGTAATGAGGCAAATCAAAATGAAGCATGAATATACCTGACTGACAAAAGGTTTTAAAAGCAGAAAACTAAATCATCTGAAAGATCAAAACAGTGATAATTGCGTTCTACACGTAGGCTGAACAGTATCATGAGAACAGACAGCTTCCTCCTTTAAACTTTATCTTTCAGTTCAGCCCGACAGTAAGACCACCACCCACACTGCTGCTGAGCTGCGCAGGACCACATTCCTTCCTACAAAACCCCTGCTGGGACTGCAGCACAGGCTTCTCTGACAGGTTCACTGCCTACCCAGTAGCAGAGCACAGCAATCTATAAGAAAGAAGGGCAAAGTCGGCTTAAAGACCTGCCATCGTACCACCCTCCTTACACCAGAAATGAGCTTTGAGATCTTACTCAAACCTGGTTAAGAACAGTCTGAAGGAGTCTCGCAGACACACCAAGCAATTAGCTTAGGTTCTCTGTAGTTGAGATCCTAATCCAAATACAGTAAGTTTATTCAAAGCCCTTAATCTGAAAGCTTCTCTTCGTACAAAGATGAGACTGCTTTGAAAGCGGACTCAAAAAAAGTAGACATTATATCTGCTTTGGTACTGATAGCATCTGATGCTCTCTGCAAGTCTGTACGCAGCAATAGCCCCCACAAGGAAGGTCTAAACTCAGACCAAGGCTCAAACTCCGTTGCTCACCCTCTAACTGCTGAAGACATCTTGAAGCACAATTAATTCTGCATAAAAAGTATGTTGGATGTATTTATCTTTCAGGGACAAGGAATTTGGGAGGAAACTCAGGACATAGATCAGATACATAAATAGAATCTTTATACTTATGAAGGAAGACACTATCAGGAGAAATTTATTGGCTAATAAAATTCAGTGCCCTATACAATTAAATTCATAGCCGTGTTTACTAAACATATCACTATCAGTGCAACAGAAATCACATCAGCTCGTTTCAACACAGCAGTGATATATGGTATCTAACAAGCTGAATTAATCCTGCAACAATAGTTGAGAATTATTTTATTAGCAGTTTCAGAAGGGCTTAAGAAATACTTTTCCAAGTGCTCACGTTTCCTCTTCAGCATTGCACACAAATCACCTGACATGGAACTTCTCATACCTACAGCGCACATACTAAATACTATTGCATATTTTTAAAGAAGCAGATACATTCTACTTGCAAGTATTTTCATATATACCTATTCGCTTAACACTTGGCATTCCTACAGTCAAGTGCATAAAGTGAGAACTAGAAGCATCTTTCACAAACTAAAGACAGTTAAAGAAGACCATGCACACTGTCTTCATTATTTTACTTGATGATATTAGTGTTATTCTGAATGCAAAAAGTGCAGATACTGAGTTTTGTTTTCTGATTTAAAGCAAAACAGCATGGTTTTGAATCAGTGGAGTTTGGTTCTGCATTTAGAATGGCTTTAAAAGATAAGGTCTACAGACAACAATTCAGGATCAAGAGTGCATAAACAGACACTCAACTGTTGCTCCACTAAATCAAGTTTCTGTAACTATGTCACATTGTCTTCACAGATCTGGTATGCCTTATATCTGTAAAATGAGAATACCACATAGTCAGTAAATATATTATTTTTACTCAACTCTTTAGCATCAGTACATCTCAGCTTTTCTTCATGCCTCAAGAAACTTCTCTTATGACAATGCACTATACAGACAAGAGTCATCCTACTGCCCTGATATATGTGTATTTTAAACAATTCTTTTTTCTTTTTTTCTATTAACAAGGAAATAGTCCATTAAAAAGTGGGGGGCAGGGCAGGATGACACACAGAAACTATTTTTAAATCTAGGGATAAGACTAGTTCTCCTTGCTATTATCTCTTTTCCCTGGGAAGCATGTACCTGTTTACTCCTCTCTATATTGGAAGGAGGGGAGAAAAAAAAAAAACGAAAAGAAAAAATAAAAGAATCTTTAGGGACATGCTGCCAAGAAGCTGAGAATCTCAAAGGCTACATTAATCAAGGAAAATCTATGCTTTCAACCCTTCACAACTTTCACACTGAAAAAAATGTCCAGAGAATGAAAAAAGCACTCTTTTCTAAGAATCTTGAAGCCTGTTAAAGCATATTTGTAAGAAAAAAAAATAATCTACAAGCAATAATATTCACAGATAAACCATTTTCCTTATGTCACATTCACTCTAAGAACAAAACAGTCCCTGGAAGAGTGACTTGGTGGTCAGCTGTCAAAATGAAATTTAATTTAGCAGTAACAATAGGCAAGGCACGTCAGTCTAAGTGCTCAATAAAAAACATGAAGACCTCCTTGAATGAAATGCTTTTAACATCATTTGTATCCGTAATAAAATTTTAGATCTTCATCCCTGCAAAGAAAAAAGTATTATGAAATACTTTCTTATTATAAATTTTAAAATACATAAATTATGAAAATTACCATTTGGATTTTCTTCTGAAAATTACCATTTTTCCTCTATTTCTCCATATATCTTTGTAAAAGGTACTTATGCTTTTTCCAAAAATAGACCAATTGCCTAGACAGTCCTGAGGACGTTAACTTCTCTGAAGACAGCGTCTGCTTTGTTTCTATTCTGCAGAAGTACAGCACAAAGTAACTAGATAGGCTCTGAAAGTAGCTCATGTAATTTGCTGACATTTACTTGATTATTTTTATATTAATTTACTAAACCACCTTTCTTTGGCTAAATGGTATAAGCACTTATGCTTCTTAATACACTCATGTAGCTGAAGCAGCAGAAGCTGCTAACCAAGTCACTGGATCATTTGTAAAGGCCTATGCTAGAAGTCACTCTTTGAAAATAATCAAGCTTTAAATGGTAGAATTTTATTTTTGCAAAGCCTGAGGCATTGCACTGATTTAACACCCCACCCTCGCACACTGGCTTTGTGGAGGTGTCAGAAGGAGGAGGAAAAAACAAAAAGAAAATAAAAGAAAATAAAAGAAAAACTTTAAAAGGCCAAAAAGCAAATACTAGTTTAATCCCAAGAGAGCAGAGAACAAGACTGTGACCTATGGAAATAGTAAGCAAGGATTTCTGAAGCTATTACACTTGCAGCTGGAGGAGAAAGTATGCGTATTGTACTAGAAAGAGGCTAGAACCAAAGACCTAGCTGAGTTGTATCACCATTTTCTCCTGGCAGAAGACTTGCAGGGCAGCTTGCCAGCTAACCACCGTGCCAGCAGACAGTGCTCCAGCTTCACAATACCTCAACTCCTAACCCAGCTGAGTGCTTCTGAAGCCGAACAGCAACATTCCTGAGAGGAAAAATCTGAGATCGCTCTTACTCTGCTCCTTGTTGCTCAAACAGTCCAAAAATTAGTTTTTAACAAAATACAAACGTCCATTACTAAGTAGCACTAATCAGACCTGGAAAAAAAAAGCAACTCTACAGGGAGTTATCAAGAGGTGTTAGTTGCCATGTTATTTAAGACTTTACCGTAGTCTACAAGACTTTCAGATTTAAGGGGAATGGTGAGACAGGGATAACAGCTTGTCCAACATGCTGCTTTTTCAATTAAACTGGTCAGGAAGACTAACCTCTTCTGAGAAAGATTCAGGTCTCATGCCTGCTTTTTGCCATGTTTCCACAGGCTTGTTTTCAGATAAATGCAATTCAACCCTACTGAAGCATTTAAGAAGCACTAAAAGTAGTCATTTGAAAATGTGTAACATGAACTAAGGTGACTACGTTTTACAATGTAACATGTGAACACAAGGACTGAATAATTGTATCAGCTTCTCTGAAACGTTTGGAGGGAGAGAGAAGGAATTCAGGGAATTTAGAGAAGAGGAAGGAAACAGGCAGGAGGAAGAGGAGGAGCTGACTGAAGATGGCATGAGTTACTCTCCTACAAATACTGACACTGTGCACATGAACATTCATAATACCGCTACCTTTAATATGAAAATTTGAAGATAATAGTTGTAGGATATTATAGTACTTTCCACTTAAGACAAAATATTTCTCAGGATATTTGATGTTTGGGATTGATACAGCAAAAACTGTCTAAAGTTTTTAAGGACTTCTGTAATATAGTAGTATTAACTCTAAAAAAAAAAAAAAAAACAACAAAAAAACAAACACAACAAAAAAACTAAAGCAAACAAAAACAAACCCAAGCAGACAGTTTCAACATATTCTTTTAAATCACTAGGAAAAAAAAAAAATCAGGAAATACTCTGAAACATTTCTATGACCGTACCCAAAAATAAATAACATAAATAAAAAAAACAAACAAACCTTTAATTTCAAATACATCTTAAGTCAATGCATCCGTACTCTACTCACTGATGTACAAGATGTGTCTACATTAGTAGGCATGCAATTATTCATATGATTGTCATCTTGGGTAGAAAGAGACCATAAGAATTTCTCAGTCCATGAAAATAATTCAGTAAGTGACACATGTTTTAAATAAATATTCTGAGAACACTGACCCGAAGTACTTCACAAGTAATCACGATGCACACCTGGTATTATATGAAAAGTACAGATACTCTTAAAGCAAGCCTCAGCTTTGCAATTGTACAATAGCAATTGTTCAGGAAAAAGAAGGGAACTGAACACAAATGCAAGAAGGGGGGGGAAAGCAAGATAATTACACACAACCAAAAATTTCAGTACTAATAATGCAAGATTACAGAGGACTACATCCTCCAGCGCATAAAACTACAAAAATGAGTGATGGATTTAAAAAAAAAAAAAAACACACACCATCAAATGAAATTGTATTTGTATGCATCTGTCTACGTACCTAGTAAGAAATCTTGCTTTCAGTGCTTCAGGGCAGCCATTTTATACTTCTGATTTTGAAGCTCACAAATACAGTTAGTTCAAGTCTTCCAGTAGTGATCAAGCTCTCTTCCATTTCAACAAAACATTTTAATTCCTCATGTTCAAGTTCAGCATGTATTTAAGAAAAACATACATATATTTCAGAAGAATTGTTCATGATACTTTGTGGGGAGAAGAATGGTGAAGCGTGTTCTAATTAAACAGTTCCCACTAGAAATTATTTTTTATTCCAAATTTGATATAAAACAATAATGAGAAGGCAAATGGCAAGAAGCATTTCAATAATTACAAAGTTTGGGTTTGATATTAAGAGTGTTTTAGCCATCTAATAAACCTATTCTGAAAGAGTTAATTTGGTATCTCTATTCTTAAAATTAAGACCAAAATAAAACTTTCAGTTTCTATAATGCAATGCTTCAGTTCTTCCTCAAACCATTTTTCTTTGACTTTATTTTTTTGTTCTAATTAAAAGTCACCTTTAGCAGAAGAGACACTAAACCACAATGACCATACTTTGTTCTAGACACATTTAAATTCTACATACACACCATCACATAAAATATCAACACAATTACAGTTTTTACTTAAAAAAAAAACAAACTAAAAATAGAAAATGTTAGTTTGTTTTCTTGCTATTCCATCTTGTGTTGATTATTTGACAGACCTAGATCATTTGGGTTTTTTAAGCCTTAGAAAAATCTTCAAAATTTCACAACAGTAAGCGCAACAAGAATTTAAGAGAACTTGTTTTCCATAAATTACACATAAAATGCTATTGTTCAGACTCCATTTTCTTTAGGTTAGTAATTAACATCAGCATTTTCCTCAAAAAAAAAAAAAGTCCAGTAAAATCTTGTAGCAATGTAAATTGTACCAAAAACATGTTTCAAAAATCATTTTTCCATGCTATCTACTGTAACTTTCAGCATCAATGTGAAAAGCCTCAAAACACTGCAAAACAAACCTCTTTCATTGACTTCTACCAAAAGAAAATGTCTTTCTTTATGTTAGAAGCATCCTTCCCCCCACCCAAGTCACCATACGTAAATTTTACTTTATGGTACAGCAGATGCTTCTGTGCAAATTACCAAAATCGAATTTATTCCCTTATTTCAAGACTAATGCTGTTTCACGTTAGATATTTGAAGAACCAGACAAACTATCGATTTACAAACTAACCATTGACTACTTCCATAATATCACCTACAGAGAAAAACCTGTCAAATGATTTAACTGATGAAATCAACAAATGCAAGAGGCAGTATGCTTCATTGACTACAGTCAAGCATAACTGCTAAGGTAGTATTTAAAGATTTCATATATCATCCATTTGAATAATAACAAACTCTGTACGATTTCTTGTTTCATGTAAGCAAGCGTATAGTTTCAGTGTCACATTTTAAAAACAAAACAAAAAAGCAGTATTTGAAAATCACTGAATCCTAGGAAAGCTTGGGTTGGAAGGGACCTTTAAAGGCCATCTAGTCCAACCCCCTGCAATGACCAGGGACATCTTTAACTAGAGCAGGTTGCTCAGAGCCCGATCCAACCTGACCTGGAATGTTTCCAGCAATGGGGCATTCACCACCTCTCTGGGCAAACTATGCTGGGGGCTCACCACCCTCACTGTAAAAAATATTCTTCCGTATATCTAATGTAAATCTACCCTCTTTTAGTCTAAAACCATCAGGCCTTGTCCTATCGCAACAGGCCCTGATAAAAAGTCTGTCTGCATCTTTCTTAAGTACTGAAAGGCCACCATAAGGTCTTCCTGGAGCCTTCTCTTCTCCAGGCTGAACAACCCCAACTCGCTCAGCCTGTCCTCATAGGAGAGGTGCTCCAGCCCTCTGATCACCTTTGTGGCCCTCCTCTGGACCCGCTCCAACAGGTCTATGTCTTAATTTTGGCATACTATTTACTTGGTATCCTTCTAATACATAAGAGTAAGACAAGGGACTGCAAAATGCAACAACAGTTTTTTGGTTTTGGGGTGGTTTTTTTTTAATTATACAGGACTCACTATTTTTAAAGTTGTTATTATTATTACAACATTACCCCCAGAGTTCTTTATTTCCAAAACATAACATCCTCTGAGACAGCCACACGTATTTCCAGCTTTATCAATTGATGCAAGATCCTCTTCCAATCCACAGTTGTCTTTATATTGTGCTTCCAAACACACAGATAAGATAGAAGAGATTTAGCTAAGATACAACAGACTACAGGTAATAGAGAGAAAAAAAGAGAAAACAACCAAACACACACACACACACACCCCAAACCACACCACACCCACAAACCACTCATCTTTCAACAGTCAACTTGCTTGCTGTCCTGAACAACCCTCTGGGATTTTTTTGTCTGGCAGAGTAGAAAATCCAGTGACTGGAAAATCATTTTGCTTGAGGAATTTCCATAATATTGAAGTGAAGATACTGCTGCTGGGAAAAATTTTAACGATTGTTTGAAAGGGGGGGAAAATCCGTTATACTCTATAGACTGAGGATCAGGCACACATCATGAATAGTCTTCTAAATTAGACAATGTTTCCTATTCACTGCTACTTTAAATACTAGTACATATTAAAAAAATTAAGTAGAGGTACAAACCAGACTAACACAGGTGACAGAGCTCTCCTAGAGAGGGTCTGTATTATGAAGAGCTAATTCCATAAGTCTGCAGCACATAGAAGTGTGAACAAAATTCTAACTCAAGAGAGTAATTGCTCTTTTTTCCACAGGTGGATTGCATGGGTGCAAACATGCAACTTTCCAAAATTGTATCTACGGCATTTTCCAAAAAAGCCTTTATGCAGTTAACTGTTATGCTTCTTGGGTATTTTTTGCAAGACACACTTAAGTGTAACATCTATAAAAACACACAGCTCTCCACAAGTTAGAAGAAAGCAGCTTTTCTACTGCACTTTTTCACTTGGAAATGTCTATTTGCAACAAACCAAAAAAAACCCCTACATTACCCCTACACCGTGTAAGCAAAAGCAGCTCCTCCAATTTTATGTAATAGCAAAATCTAACAATTCAGGGGTCTTAATATTTATCACATATACCCAAATTTGGTTTTATTTAAAGGTAAATAAAACAGCTGAGGTCATTATGAGCAGAAAAGGACAGTCTTCTCTCCAGCAAGTTGATTTTGTCTATGAGGTTTGATAACACCAGATGTTTTCTAATGCTGTACAAACAGAAGTCGTTAAAATTTATTGCTGTGAAAATCAGATACCTTTCTGGAATACTTATTAATATGCAAATACACAAGATTCAACCTGTGTCTAAACATCAAATTAGAGTCAGACTTCTATTGGAAAATTGAAATATGTCAATTAGATTGAATTCTAACACTAAATTAGAGCTGAACACAGAAGAAAGTTACTGCTATTTTATGACATCTTATTTAGAAAAAAAAAAAGAGGCAGAGTAAAAAAAAAAAAAAAAATCAGAATTTCACAGAAACTGCCTAGATTTACTTTTGGAATTTAGCAGTGAGGAAAGGTAACTGATTAAAAAAAAAAAAAAAAAAAAAAAGGTAACTGATAAAAAAAGGTTACTGATTAAACTTTCCAATAAGACTGACGTAAGACTTGTGAGTTCCAGGAAAGGATGAAGAAAATTTAGAGCTAGACAGGAGATGATTTGTTCAGGTGAAACACTTGTCAGTCTTTTTTTTCTTTTTTCTTAAATCCTTAAGTATGAGATGGGCAAAAGACAAAAAGAGAGAAACCTTGTCCTCTTTGTCTAAGCAATTATTTAATTTCCATCCCTTGGGAACACTTCTGGAGGGATTAGTTCCCAGGTCTTCCAAAAGACATCTGACAGGCAAAAATCAACTATTAACACCATCAACCTCCCACTCCAAAAAAAGCAAAAGGCACAGATACAGCCTCAGTCCTTTGAGCAGAGGAACGTGGAGTGTAACTCACAGCACTGTGGGAACTATCCAGAGCCAGTTCATTCTGAAACTTACCCACAGAATGTAGTCAAAGAAACTGCCTCTTGCAAGTCATCTATTTCTCCTGAGAGAATAGGTTTCACATTATATATTCAAAGCTACACATATATATCACAAAATAATTCCTCTGCACATCAGAGACCAAAGGAAGAGCAGTAGCACAACACTGACTCACCATCCTGTGTTCTCACCAGTTAACAGCCCAAAAGGTTTTTGCACTGTGCTGAAGCAGCTGTTACTTGAGGCAGCTTGCACATAGTAGATAAGGACATGTTTGAGAAAAGTTTTTAGTCAAGCTCCTAAAAGTGAGTAACTCTGAGGAAATTAAAATAGTGCCAAGTCAGGTAAATAAATGCTCAAAAGCCAAGTCATATAATGGCATATGGGTACAATTTTCATGTCCTTTTTACCATGGGAAGTTCCAACATAAGCCTGGGTAATCAGAGCCAGGAAAGTTTGTGTCTCTATTGAAACACAGAAGAGTCACCTTTAGTGAATTAAATGCGCAATAAATCAGGCAGCAAACCCGCATAGCCACTGCAACTTGTTTAACTGTCCGTTGTATATGACAGTTAATGGGTGAGGGAGGGTATCTACACATTCAGCGTTTCAACAGAATTTTGTGCTATTCATCCCCACAAAAGAAAACCTTTATAACCTTCAGGTTTTTGGTGACATCTATAGTAATTTTGAGTTTCGAACTAGATTAACTGAATGTATGTTTTCTAATAATTCTACCAACATACAATTCTTGAAGTTGCTACAATAATTTTATTACCTGGCCCCATGAGATAATTTTCCATGTTTTTAAAATCTCCTAACAGATTTTCAGACTTTTCCCCAAAAGCAGCATTTCTAATTTTTGCAGACACATAATCTAGACTGTAGCCACATCCTAAATGACAGCTTTCCTAAGAAACAGCTAACGTAAGATGAACATAAATAAAGCTGTTGTGCATCATCATAAAAAAACCCTCCTTGTTCTGTTGCTAAAAGCCCTGATGTTTTAAAGCTATTTACCCGTTATTAAAAGCCTTACATCTCTTACCTAATTTGAATGGCTCCTACATTGAAAAATAAATTAAAGTGATTCCATAGTTGTCAACAAGCAAAGTGCATATCTATTTTGCCTTAAAAATAAAGCACAGGCTTTATCGTTAAGCATATGGCTGAAAGTTCTACCGTTCCAGTTGGCACAACCAACTGGCTATTTCAGTCTCCAGTTTTTTATGCATCATATAAGATTATTTTAATTTGAACCTATTAGTCTTTTGAAGACACCAAATACATTTCCATACCACTGTAGGAGTCACTATGTCTCAAGGAAACACAGTACTTCCTGGAATTCTTGACATGCCAAGGCATCAGGGTTATTACTCTTGCTCGGAGCTCCTATTATCAGTTCTGCCATTAACTTAGACTGAAATCCAATTCTGGCTAACTCCTTGACAAGACATTTAAGACATCCAAATACTTACAAAAACTCTTCTTGTACTTTTTGCATCCAGGCAAGTTGAGTTCTTGTCGCTGGTTTGTACTTTGTAGTTTTAATTTTATTCTGAAAAGCTAAAACAAAATCTTCCTATTTGAAATTTCCAGAGTGTACAGTTGCCAGGACATTTTGCATAAATAGTTCATATCCATCAAACTTGTATTACGTTGTTTTGCTTTTTTTCAGCTAAGCTATTGTTCAGCATACCTCTAAGAAATCTGCTGACACAATAATAACTTTTACTATGCATTCCTACAAATGCACTTCTAAAAAAAACCCACAAAACAAAAAACAAACCACAAATGTCTTTCATTTACAGTTTTCAAGTTCTCAAAGAATTTTTAACATTGCATAGTGCATTTCCATGAATGAATCGGGATGCCATCCAGAGGGACTTGGACAAGCTTGAGAAGTGGGCCCATGTGAACCTTATGGGGTTCAACAAGGCCAAGTGCAAGGTCCTGCACATGGGCCAGGGCAACTCCCAGTATCAATACAGGCTGGGGAATGAAGGATGGAGAGCAGCCCTGCTGGAGAAGAACTTGAGGGTACTGGTGAATGAAAAGCTGGATGTGAGCCGACAATGTGCATTCGCAGCCCAAAAAGGCAACTCTATCCCGGGCTGCAAAAAAAGCAGCTCTGGTGAGACCCCACCTGGAGTGCTGCATCCAGCTCTGGAGCCCCCAACATAAGAAGGACATCAACCTGTTGGAGCGAGTCCAGAGGAGGGCCACGAAGATGATCAGAGGATTGGAACACCTCTCCTATGAGGACAAGCAGGGGGAGGTGCACTGGATGACCTTTAAAGGTCCCTTCCAACCCAAACCATTCTATGATTCTATCATAACCTTCTACAAGCTCTGGAATTCTCAAACTGTCACAGTCCTACCAGGATGGTCATTGTTCATGTGCAGGAGCACAGTTCCCCTGTCCAGTGAAGATAACGTAAATTTAAAAAAAGAAGGTAAATGAATGGAATTATCGTCATGTGTCTCTCAGCTGGGAGCAATGAATGAAAGGTAAGATTTTTCAAAATAATCGACTTCCACATCTAAATTCCTTTGACTTTGAAAGTCAGTGGAATTTATGAACATAAAATCCTCGAGATACTGGACAAACCAAAGTGATTTTACCAGTGCCACGCACGAAGTCATTAAGGAGCAAGAGCTAGGAACTGAGCTCATATTTGCTGAACTTAAAACTACTATTTTCCCCCAACCTTTCCTTCATTCTTCAGCACTACTGTGATATTTGCAGCTCCAGGGCTACTTCAGAGACCAGAAGTAACCTTAACTCTCAAACAGCTGTCTGTCACATTTGATTAGAGAAGTGTATTCTAGAATCCAGGTTAGATTTAAGCAAGGAAGAAATTTCTCTGCAGCTGAGTTAAAACCTCTTTGGAAAGGTATTTATCAGAATTACCATGGAGGATGGAAAAAAAAAAATAAACCACACACGAAACCACAAAAAACCCCCCACCCCTTCAATTAGCAGTAGTGCTAATGGGCAAGCTATTCTATGTAAGAAACTTTTCTTTAACTTTTAGTGGTAGCTTTAGTCTCCTTGAGCAACTTTCACTCATTCCCTTCTCATGCAGAATACAATGTTTACCAATTTAAACTTGGAAAGTAAGTTAGTTTCAAGTCTCACCTGTGGCAGTAAACAGAGAGGAAAGTACAACTTAAAGAGTGGCTAGCATCAACATGTCCAAATGTTCTACTTCAGAGTTGTCTCTATTCCCAAGGCAAGGGATGAAAAATCTGGCTGAACAAGGAGGTTCCTGACCCACTAAACAAGAGAATCATAAAATCAAAAACTATTTGGCTAAGACACCTAATAAGAATGCCAGAACTATATGGGGGGGG
>VYZM01012925.1:2671002-2715252 GCA_013398915.1 Dromas ardeola | reverse complement strand
AAGTTACCTAAAACTGTTCTTCTAAAAAACTACATACATATATATGTGTATATATATACATAGCGTATTATGTGTGTGTATATATATATATAAATGAAATAAGAATACTTTCTTGTCCTCCGTAACTGATACACATCTAAATTAACTTTTCCAAATACTGGAATGAAAGAAGAATGAAAATACAAAAGTCTGAGCTGCAATGAAAGAAAACTGAGGGACTGGGGGAAAAGCAGTTTGTTTAGTTTTGTGGGCCAGGGGCTGGGTGATGAGAAAATTAGTAACCAGCATAATACATAACTGAAAGTTCCCCCAGGGAAAAGAGCTGCATAAATCTATCCAAAAGAGTGAGGGACTGATAGACTGCAGAAGAAAACAGTATGCAAGAGGATTCAGATGTAAACTGACATACAGAATGCTTCCATCTGGCATAGACATTGAAGAGTTTTAAGACACAGAAGTCACATCTATAATATAGCTACACAGACTGAGATGCAAAAAAATAAAACGCCTGCTAGCAACAGAAAAGTAGTTTCAAAATGCTTTATGTATGAAAGACAGAATTCTGTAGGAGAAAGTCTAGGACTGATCGAGTACACAGCCCCTCGAACTGCTCAGGGAGGCTGTCAGAATATAACAAAGGAGAGTAGTCTGAAGGGTAAGAATTATTAGAATGGAGTCAGCACTCCAAACAAATCCTATTTGAAAGAAACAATTAGAGACTGGCGTATGTCCCAAATCAATAAATGGAGGTAACTCTAGGACAGAGTATAATGGTCACGTAAGAGAATCTAAAATGCAAATAATTTACCACTGAACACCACAGTCGTTTTAGATGTGATACAGCTTCAGAAATTCTACCCACCAAATACCTTGGCATACATTTTAGCTTATTATTACTCCTTCAGTAAACTGCACACACAAAGGTGCTCTTCAACTTTTGAGGAAAAAAAAAATAACATTTCATGTTGTCAGATAAACAGGTTCTATAGGAAACCGATCTAAAGTCAGCAGAAGTCCATGGAAATCCATTGTTGACTCTGAGATGACTTGGGCTGGGACCTATGGAAATAGTTCTCTATATATGAAATTAAATTAAGCCCGAATGCTTGATTTCGAGAGATACTAGTCAGTCCCCTTTCTTTGGGACTGCTGACATTAAGTTGAAAGACTTCAGAAATGCAAAAAGCTTAACAGTAAATCAGTGACATGATAAGAATTGAACATACAATTCTCGTTAATATTAAAGAGGTGTTATGACCATATTTTTAATATACCATCAGAAAGCTGAACAATTAATGCCAAATCTAAAAGCACAGCAGATCTGAATTAAATAACCCTGTAGATATTACAAACAATATCTACAGCACCTTGAATTCCAACTACTCTGAACTCTCAGCATCTGATTGATTCTCGTCTATAACCCCACCATCTTCTAGAACAGCTCTTTCTAGGGATCTTTTCTCCCTCGGGTTCTCTTTCAACTGCTGTGAAATTGTTGAGTTTGCTGGACTGCCTTTACTAAGGCTATCTGCAATTCTTAAATTTAGCTGCATTAGGATTTCAGTTGGGAGAAAAGCTTCGTCCGACAAGATAGAATTGGATGCTTTGGTATTAAGAAACAAAAACCTTATTTTCAACCCTCATATTAAACAGCTTAACCTAAATCATACTGTCAAAAAGTCAGCATTTAAGTACAAGTTTATTGAAGACTAAGAACTTCCCTGGAGGAAAAAAGCTTTATAACAAACTGTATTAAAAGTATAGTGTTCCTCGATGCAAAGTACAACATCCATCTCCTTTTAAGTGGTATGTAAAATGTCCGTTAATCAGGAAAGCAGTTTTAAAATCCACAGAAAAACTCTAAACCAAAATATTTGTGAAGTTGAACTCTATCTAGTATTTCCTCCCCCCCAATATTCTTGGAAGCCCCAGGAGATAATATCCTACTCCTTTTATACCTAACTACGTGACGGCATACGCCTAAGGCAGTGAGCATGACCACAAAGGAGGAAATAACATGTCACCTTGTTCCAGGGTGAACAGAGCCCTACAGTGAGGTGTCACACTGGGTAAGCACTTTACAGAGAAAAGTTTTCAGGTAGCTTTGGATAACTCATTAATTCATTCAACTTACTTTTTTCCACCAATGCTTTTAAGTTGTCCAAGGGCTACTTGGGGGTTTAATGATTTCTTTTTTAATATAAAACACTTGAGCAACAATAGCTGCTAAGGCAGCATTGATTTATCAATATGCTACTTCAATATATTAACACTCAACTCTTTTTGCCCAATTTTGTGCGATTACAGACAAGTCCCCTTGAAGGGAGCTAGAAGCAATCAAACACCCAGAAGCAATCAAGACCTAGAGTGATAAGCACAAAGTGGAACTAAAAAGGTTGTTCTCTCAAGCTGGTTACCCTGACCAAATAGGAAGGGCTGCAAGACTTAACTGCTGTGGAGCTGCCAACAAAGAAGGGGACATAAGGATGGTTCAGACTCATCACTGCCGACAGCTGTGGACATCAGCTGGTGGCACGAACAACTGTGCACTGTTGACAGGATAAAAAGCTGGTTATGATCTTAACTAGATGATGTTTGGTCAGTACATGCCCTCAGAAATTCACAGGACCTCAGTCATCTGAGGTCCTCTTCCAAATTTGTTTGACATTGATCCATGAGTTTGAAGACAGGGCTGACAGACAGAAACACAGCATGGTTACATAAGGTATGTGATTTAGGAAAGGACGACAAAGATACATTAACACAATAAAGGGCAGGGGGAACGAACTTACACAACTCAGGAACATAAGGGACCTCCTAGAATGCTTAACTGAGTCCAGTCTCATTAACATCCATTTATATAATCTCATTCACTCACGTAAAAAGTCCCATCTAAATTAAAACTTTTTATGTTCCAAAGTTCTTGGCGAGAGATTCCCCTAGAATTTCACAAACTATAATTTAACAAAAATTTCAAAATAACAGTATTAAGAAAACTGCAATAGTGTATCCTGGAAGTGCAGTTACTCAATTTAACTAACCTTCTAGGTCTTTTCCAAGGGAAATTTTCACTCATGCCATTTAGGTGAAATCTCCTGGTAAGATTCACATGGTAATGTGAAATCTCCTGGTAAGACAAGCTTATAGATGACTACAAGGAGTCATATGTTTGACTACATGGAGTCATGCCCTGGAAAGAACGCTGAGCAGAAAAAGGGGAGAGGAACTAACAGACGAGTTTCGCACCTGTGTTTTTCTTACTCCTGAACTAAACCAAATGAAAAAAGATGAGCTTTCACCACTGTGGGAAATCCAGGCAAGATAGAGTATTGAATCTTGTATTAATCAAATAACAAATGCTACATTTTTACATATGAGAAAAATCAGTTCAGAAAAGCAGCAAGCGGCTTCTTGAAGATAAAAGGCAGAGAATTGGTATAATGGCTATGGGGCTTCCACACACTAATTAAGGCAGTAAAATGCTATAACCCAGAATTGAATCCATCTCTTAACTCTGGCTCCATATAGCCCAACTGCACAGAAAACCTGCTAGAATTCAGAATTCATCTACTTTTTCATTAAAGTTTCTAAGCTGTATGCAGTAATTCTAATAAGCACACACACTTTAAAAAAAAATATTAAAGGGTGCTATATCCCCATCGGTATCTTGAAAAGTGTTTTCAATCATTTCTAGTTTTAGTTATAAGGCTGATGTCACTTTATTGTATTTTGCAGGTAATACTTAATCCTAGGTAAACTACACAGTATAACCGAGTTTATCAACATGCAATATTATAATTTTTATTTCTATAGAAAATAAGAAAATAAAAAGGTTTATGCCAAAGGGAAAGATTCAAACATTTATGTAAATATTTCATCCTATAAAGCACTTCCTTTTTACAGCACTTCACTCGAGCTTTACTTTAAAAAAAAAATCCCTCTGTACTATTCATTTAATTAATACTTTAGTGAATTAATAATCCAAAAGATCTATTACCACATATTAAAAGACACTGAAACAGCTGAACTTGGCCTCCATGTCACGGTTACAAGCAACATGAACCACAATCAGCAACTAATTCAGTGTTCAGTTTCCCAGTTTTGATTCCAATGGCTTTTTAATTAAATTGGCTTTAAAGGTTCAACTGTATTTCACAGAATTAAATAAAAGTAGTAGTAAGGTCAGGATGACAGAACTAGTTCCATGAACTAGTTCTTTCTGTTCATCCTGTTCTTAAGAGATTTTGAACATGGGATCATATCACATAATACTGTGTACTGTGAAGAAATCTTAATTAGTTTTTTTCCCAGAAAGAAGGGGCAATTCAATACACTTCAGGTTATATTCACTTCCCAAAATTAAACAGGACATTTGGCACAAAGGTTTCTTCGTTTCCTTTATAAATATGAGCCTATATACCCTAGAAAACCACTAAGTATCCAGACTGGCCTTCTTTCTCTGTGTCCTACTTGATGTGCCCCTAGTTAACAGTGTAACTTTAATACGCAATTTAAATAAGAGAGAATTAAGTAGAAGTTTTAAGGACACAAGGAAGAAATTCCTACAGTTTATGAATACCATTGGCAACTTGTTCTCCATAATTTCTTTAAGCAGGGTTAAAGTAGTTAAATTGATTTTACAAATATGAACTAAAACAAAACAGCTGCTTATTCTTGATTTGGCACAGGATATTTGTAACAAATGAGATACACTTGCTATCCATGGGTCATTAGGCACATGAAAATAACTGATATTAACCAAGTTGCACACCTCAAAGAACAGTTTTAATAACTGCCAATATCATTCCTTAAACCACATATATATATAGAAAATGCATTTAATTTTTGCTTTTCCTGTTCAGTAAGGATCTTGCAGATTATAGTACATACTCAACTGTTTGTTTGCTTCCAAATAAATAAATAGTTAATCATTGGTTTGGAGTGGGTTTTATTTTGCGGATGGTTTTGGGTTTTGTTTTTTGCTGGGTTTTTTTTTTTGGGGGGGGGGGGGTTGTGTTCGGTTTTTTATGAAGCAAGTCCCAGACTTCCAACTTATTTAGTACATGCATTCAAATGGCAAGACAGATTCATTTTAGGAGGTAAGACGCACATAGTAAACTAAGGTTTTGGGAAAATATATAGTCTTGACAAGTTCTCTGTAGCCAAAATATCTATCATAATTGTAAATTATAATTCTAAATACATTTGTTTATATAATGATAAAATAGTAACAGAGAAAAGGCCTTGATATTTACAGATTTAGACAATTTACAGTGACTTAAAAACCTTAATTTGTTTCATTCTTGTATATTTTTCTTTTCTGATGCTGGATTAGAATGATTTTATAAAGCCAGTCACAACTGGGTTTTTGTTTTGGGTGAGTGTTTTGTTGTTTTTTAAAATGATCACTGTAATTAAGTGCTAAAGAAGAAAGTCACAAAAGAGCAAAACTAGCTCGAGGTAAGTCAACAATAAAGCCAGATGCAAATCAACCTCAAGGCTGGTTCAAACCTCCCCACACTAATATTCTAGGTAGAACCCAGCAAACTCTGATTATCTCACACATACATTTCTAAAGAGGAGTGATACAGGTAAACTGAACAATTAGAAGCAAAAAACTGCAAGAAGGGACAGTCTCATTTATATTCATACCCTAAAACATTAAAACCCACCTTTGTTAAAGACATTCATTTTGTTACTGCGGATGAGCTCTAGATCATTAACGAATATTGTACAAGCAAATCCAATACCCTACAGTTGCAGTAGCAGGAACCAAAAGTTCCTATGAAACAATTAGTTTATGCATACCATTTGTACCTAGTTTTGCTTCTTAAGCTACTCTGATACCTTCCCTGCCACACACACTTTTTTTAAAAAAAATCTTTTAAAAAAGTTAAAAAAAATAAATCACAATACTATAGCAGAGTAATAGTAAAAGCAAATTTTCCTATTTCTCTACAACTACTTCTGTAAAGCCATATCTGTAAAAGAAATTAAGGAAGTGAACTTTACATATTACGTGTCAAGTGCAGGTTTCCAAATACATTGATATTTTATTTTAGCAACAACAAGATCTAAAATGAAGGTAGGAAGGTCAGATTTATTTTGAGCAAGTTTATCAAAATGAATGCAGCACCACATGAAATATTCTATTTGCCACTTAGCTGTCAATTCTGCAAGTACTTATGTACTTGCTTATCTTTAGATGCCCAAGTAGTTCCCTTGGGATAAGTCTGTGAATTCTATACTACCAGCATCTGGGGAGTACACATTCCATCCCTAGCCCTTTGCCTGTCACCATAGATTACTCTTCTCTCTCCGTTTGCCTAACTGCAAGATTAACTTTGAAGTCTTTTTGAACATTATTTAAAAATATAAAGGGGGGAAAAATAAGACACCTTTATGTTGGGTGCTACATATATAAGATGGAAAGAAGAAGCAGAAATACTATCACACCTAAAGAAACAGAAAAATATTTTTAAGAATCAGTAATAGTATGTTGTGCTTTGAAAAGAAAAGTTATCCAGGACCAAAATATGATTTCAATATAATCGTGCATTAATGAGTTCATTTACAGACATCTTAGAAAATTTTATGTAACACAACTTCAAGTAAAATGCAGACACAATAGAATTTAACAAAAACAATTAATTTTTCTTTTTTCAAAATAAATACTTAGTATATTCTATCATCAGTAATTCATTCCTTGCACAAAGAAGTTACAAAATTTAGAACTGTATTTTGAGTATTCTGGTTTTTAATCAAGTTATGACAGACCAAACTATTTCCTTCAAATCAAAAATCTATTAACATCACTTACTTTAAATAAAGTTTGGAAGTTTCATCTTTGCTTCAGATCAAGAACTTCAGCAATCACTGAAAAGACGCGCTTTGCTCTTCTTCAGAGGGAAAAGAAAACCAACCAACCAAAAACCCACATGCACACAGGAAACCCACCAGCAGTAAATTCTTGCTATCTGTAAGTATCCACAAACTGCATCGCTAATTTAAAGACAGTATCTCAGATGACTACCATCCTTAAACACTGCCAGGTAAGAGGTTGGACTATACACCACTATATATCTTAACATAGTTATTCAGATGCATAACTGAAATTACTTCAATTCACAGGCCTCCAATTTGTCCCTGCTATGACTTCCAAAAATAAAGTCATGCTAAAGAAAAAAAGCTGAATCATCCCCCCCTCAAAAAAAAAGAAAACACCAACCAAAAAAACAACAAAAACAAACCCCACCACCACATTCAGAACAACTCCAAGCATCACTGGGGAATGATTTCTTTTTATTTTTTACCTTTTATATATTCTACCGCAGTGAACATCACTGTGAACTTTACCTCCTTATATGCATCATAACTTAATACCAGAATAGCAAATCCTCTCTGAACTGCCAGAACTCAACTCTGAGCCACAACTTTCTGACCTTCTCAGGTATGCAAAATTTGATATGATGCCTACTATGTGAAGATATACATTGAGTTGAGAAACGATGCAAATTTGGGCACAAGTGAACTAACACACCAAAGCAGTTTCTCTAACTCGAAAAAAATATTTTACAAAGCAAGCATCAACTTGTTATAAAAACCTCTAAGAGGTTGAGCCTGGTCTTAGGAATCTCATGTTCTTTGCTTTCTAGCAAAAATCAAGTTTGAGACATTAAAGTATATCAGCAACCTATGTAGCTTTAGTCATGGATACTTACCTTTTATAGCCTCTTATGTGCCATCTGAAGGCAGCAGATATTGGCTAGCTCCTCTGGAGATGCTCTAATTCACACACCACATCAGCTTGTCCCCCCTTCTGAACATGAAGGGAGCCAAGGACAATTAGTCAATTTACTGGGCTAAACTATGTGCCTACAAAGAGAAGAAAGTGTTAGAGCCTTGATCAAAAGATGTGACATGATAGATAGGAGTACCAAAATAGCCGTGTGGCAAAGTAAGAACAATGATAGGATAAATGTAGTTTCTGTCTTTTACCAAGACTCTGTTAGTAAACCAGCTTTTTTCCTCTACACTGATGCCTTTCTCCTTTAAGCCAGAAGTACAGGGACAGAAAAGCAGCAACACAAGATCCTCATTAAACAAACATTCTCAAATTACAGGGTGTGCAGGGATACACCCAGCTCTGTTAAAAAAAAAAAAAGGCGAAACAGATTTACTTCAGCACTAGCAAAAGCCCAATTTATTTTATCTCTTTCTCTTCAAAAAGACTTAGAAAATGTCATTGTTTAGACAGCTTATCATAAAACTCAGACAATTTCCCCTGCCATAATGAAATTATAGATTGGTTTACAAAAACATTAAGTGTAGAACTATAAAATTTTACCATTTTGCATTTAATGAAATGCTACAGCTCCAGTCTTGCAAAGATTTATGCATATACCCAACTTGATACAGGTGAGGCACTCCAGTGTGAAGGCTGTTACACAGAGGCAGTAACAGCTGGTATAAGCCAACATTAATTGGAAGCACATAGTTGTTAGAACAGTTAGAAGGGGTTTCCATTTGTGTTTAACATCACTTCTTATTAACACAAAATAACTCCTACGTTAAGTTAGATGTGCTGCCAAACCACAGGAACAGCACCTTTTTTGTTCAATTTTACTTTCAGGTTTTCTACCACCAATACATTTGATTCTTACATTTCAACTATAAACATAAAGAGGAGTCAGGTGTTTCTCAGTGCTGATTGTCATTATTTATTTCTAAATCCACACTTTTTTGCCTTCAGACCTCAAAGCACTTCACCAAAGTACTTGATGGAATGTATAACACAAAAGTAGAAAGCAAGAAAGATGGGGGGGGATGCGGAAGGTGCCAAAAAAACCCAACCAAACCTTTTGCTACAACCATTTTTTCTCCATTTTTAAATCAGGTAGTAACATATTCTGCCTCCTATATTATAGATTTCTGAAATACGCTATGCTCAAAGCAAGTCAGTGAAAAAAAATCTTCTAAACTTTTTTGCTGTTCATACATTACTATCTTCAACAGCCATTTGAGCAGTCATACCTTCAGAAGCTTCACATTCTGCCCTTAAGTTCTAGTATGAATTAGGCTATTTTCCCGAGTTACTTTCTCAAAGAAAAAAGGCAGTCTGTTTTCCTCCAAAAATTTTCAATTGTCAAGATGTCTTTTTCGTCGATTTTTATGCTTTATAATTCCTGTCACAAAATAATTTCTGAGTCACTAGACAGAACCACAGCAAGTTTGAGTATTAATAAAACAAATCCCTTTATTATACATGAGAATTTTGAAGGAAAGAATTCTTATGCTACTGACACTCCACAGGCACATGCTAAAAACAAGATTAACTGGAGAAAAGATAAAAACTTTCAGAGTCAGCATTAATCCATAGTCTCTTTTGATGCTCATTCCCTAGGTATTAGGTATTTGTTTTCCCAAGTGCTCAGATGAACTACATTACAACTTTTAGTAAGCCTTATTTATCAATGGAAAGGCATTAACATGAATAAAAAATATGGCACACCCCAAGAGCTGTAGCAAACACGGGAGAAGAAGAAAACTTCCTCCCCTCTGCCCCAAAACAGTCATTACATAAATCTTAAGAAACTGGGAATGCTGGTATTAAAGCAAACACAAAGAAACAGCGAAATAACTTACCAAGATCTACCTACCAAAAAAAGAGAAGTTTTTTTGCATGATGGTATCAAGTTAGATAAATAGTAATCTAATGACAGATTCTACAAAAGCTATTCAGATGCTACGTGAAAAAAAGTTGTGTAGTGCTGCAACATTACTTGGCTACCAGATGGATTGCAGAACCTGTAGCCAACACACTACAAAGAAATTATGTTGTGGTAATTGCCCCTTAGCCATCACAATTTTCCAGCTTGACAAATAGGTACCCACACCTAAGCCACCTGAAGACTGTGATGCATACTTGAGTGCGCTCTGAAACACTTCGGGACGAATACCAAGATAATATTATCCATCAAACAAAAATGAGATCACCAAAAAAAACAAGAAACACCATCAAACAAAACCTAAAAAAATCTTCATTTCCAAACTTTAAGAGACCTGCAAACACATCTACACAAAGCTTAAGTAAATTTTCAACAGCATCTAAATAACCTAGGATACGAAGTCATATGTTTCTGGCATAGGTAATAACACCTTGTGTTCAAAAGATTTGAAGACAGTATTAAGAGAACAAATTGACTATAACAATCCTGCCCCTACTACTAGATAATGCACAACTAATAAATATTGTCTTAAGCGTAACAGCATAGTGTTATCTTGATATATATTCTCCTGGACAGTTGCACCTAATTTTTCTGAGAACACCACATAAAATTGACTTATAATGGGAAAAAAAAAAATCAACTGAAGAGACTGAACTTCCATTCTACAGAAAAGCCAGGTGCTACTCCCAGCTGGTATTATTCTCAGCATGCCCGTGGGATAAAGAAATACTGAGAACAATTTTCTAATCAGAACAGGGAAGAGAATTAGCTGTTATCCAACCTTGCAAGTCCAATTGAAGTCATTAAATCCCTTTGCTAAAGTAACCATACATACACACAATAGTGACTCAAATTTGTGTTTTCAAGAATGCAGTATATGACCAAGACTACCAATACTACAAGGTTAAATATTCTGGTCAAATGTATAACTTATTTTTTCTATTTAGTACAGTACAAATATAATCAGACAAATCTTGGAGTGTACCTTGGGCTGGCACTCCGTTTTTGTTTGCAACGTGTTCTTGAAGTTTCTGAATTGTTTCACTAGGAAGTTAGTTTGTATTTATGTACAGCCACTTCTCATGGTGGTTCTATGCCTCAAGCAGCAATCGCATTGTGTTCAAAAAAAGCACAGTCTGACAAACACAGGAAGCTTTTACCTGCTATTAATTTTACATCTGTGTAACTGAACAATCCAGTCTACTCTCTCAGAAGCCTGAGTAGCAGCAAGACTAAACATTTCCTGGTCAATTCACTTCTGATTGAAGTCATATTCTGCACAATACAAAGAGAAGGGAACTTGAACGAACCCTTCAAGAAAAAGTAACTGATGAAATACATTATTGAAAAACCTCAACTTTAACACCAGCCATATTACAGCTGTACCTATTCTGAGTCTCCAAGTAATTATATGCAATGAATGACTAATGTGGTGGAGGAACACTTATTAAACTGTTTTTTCCTGGTTAGCACGTTGTATTATTTATATTATATTGCACTTACAGGCCACAGTGCCATTATGGAAATTAGATACAAGTGAAGAGACAGATTTTAAGTTGTTACGGTCAGCAGTAAGTAGACCACTACCTTCAGAATAGTCTTAGAAGCTTTCTCATTGCACGGACAAAAATAAACACCACAAACTAGGGAAACCAGTATAGAGTTGTTGAACTACAAATACATGCTTGCCTTCAATCAAAAACAAGGTATGAGAAAGCAGGGACAGGCAGGAGGAAGCATTGAAAGGTTCATCGGTCATCTCATTTCTGAAAAAGACAAATCTTCTGAATGTATTAACCTGCATGTTAAAAGTTTACTGCATTTGAAGCTGTAAAAATAAGTTTAAATTAAATGAATGACACATACAACTGATTTTCCTGTTTAAATCTTTAGCACTCACTTACGCACTTACCGCATTACCTTAGTAGTATCCAAGCTCGAAGAAAAGATCATGTTGCACCACAATTATATGCTTTACATAGGTGTTGCATTACTGGTAATCAGCAATCACGATGATAAATTCATACAACATTTCAAAACACCTTTATGCCCTAAAATTTTATTTTTTTGTTAAACTGCAATGAAGTAACAGTTTTCAAATAAGGTATTTTGGTGCATAAAGTCAAGCGCTGCTAATTAAGAGAATGAATGATGAATTCCAACCTCATTCATTAAACAAAATTACCTTTAACTGGGATTTATTAGATTGAATCTAAAGTTTGAAATAAAGGTTATTCTATTTTGAAAAGCTTCTAAAACTTTTTCTAATAAAAATAATGCTTTCCTGATCATAACACATTTCAAACTTTCAAAACATTTTACAATGCAAATTTTGCAAATACAGAAGCTATATTAAAACCAGTTTAAATGACTTGTCAAAGGACACAAAGAACCAACCACAGGAGTCTGAAGAAGCTGCGTGTTTCTTAAGACCCAAGTATCATCACTTTTACTACCAGATCTGCATATCTGGGTATAAGAGCAGGGGAAACAGGGCCACAAATCAAACGAAATTAAGCGCTCTCTCCTAAATTACTTTCCTTTCTATGAAGCCAGAAAAGCTACAGAGATGGATTCTCCCAGAAACAAAGTTTTACTAACAAGTTGTATCTTTCATTAATGAGAGTGGACAGGAAACAATTTTTTATATTTTTTTTAAATTAGAAGTGGTGGTTATACAACTTAAATAATTGGAACCAACAGAACATATGACTGAATGACTTTTAAAATTATTTGGCAAATGCCTTTTCCCCCCTCACTTTTCAACGTACTTGCTATCTGTGTTAAATTAGATTACAGAAAGTGAAATTAGAATGTATCTATTAAAAAACTCGGACACTAGTTTTAATTTATACTTTGACATAAACTAGCACAAACTTACACATAGACACACACTTCACATTAATAGTGTTTTATATACATCTAGTTTAAGTTTCTCTTAGATTAAACCCAGCTCAAATGCAACTCCATTCAGTTGTCTACGTTCAAAACTTACAAAGTACCTAGATAAACTTAAAATTTACTTGGTTACCTCAACACTTTTTTGTCCATAGACAAAGCTTATTATTACTTGATAATAAGCCAAACATTATTTTCAACCACAAAAATTATTTTGGAAGCACAGTCTAATGGTTAAAGCATGAGACTGCAAATCCAGACATTTTTAAATAGAAACCAATTTCATCACAGATCACTGAGTGACTCTGGGCAAGTTAATTAACCTCCCTGCAATCTGTGAAATTGGGATAATACCTACCTTGCAGTGAGGCTTAATTCATTAATGCTTATATCCATCTAAGGATCTCACAGCATTTCATACTACAGAAATACCAACAAGCTTAGTATTTCAAGCAGTACTTTGGAACATAACTCCTATTTGAAAACACACCTCACTGTCAAGTAAAATGTCAATTCCTAAGTAGTACTTGAATGACTAATTTGTATTTGATTAGGTGCACTGAAAATATATTCAACAGCACATAAAAAAAATCACAAGCAAAATAACAAAAAGGCTACATTTTACACGTCTTTTCCTTCAACTACGCACATTTATAAAACTCATCAGATACTCCTCAGCTGCAACTACAAACATTGCAATTAACTTTGAAGAGTCCCTCAGAGTCCACCAGTGCACCAGAATTCTTCTCAGTTCAGAATCTAGTTCTGACTGCAAAACTGTAAAGCTCATTTACACCATAGTTCCACTACAAATATTAAAACATTTCACTGCACCTTATTTTTATATATTGTGTAGCCCCCTGACTCTTATCTGCCTTCAAGAAAACAGTGTAATAGGAAGTAGTTCATTCCAAGAAGTATGCAGTTAGAGATGAAACCTGAATGGGTAAGGTAACTGGCAGTCATGACAAGAGGTTACCAAAGTTATTCAGGAAGAATGGGGATTTTGAGAAGATGCCGCAAGTATTACGAGGACCAACATTCTTTCTTCCGGCTATCATGGTTGGCAAGTTCTTGGCAGCATGCTCGGACTTTGAGCACTCATCTATCTCAAAGGGAAACAGGTTTTATGTCACAAAGTATTCTGCAAAATATAAAATTGAAAAGTAGTTCCAAGTTCCAGCCCCCGAACATCATTCCTTTTAGACTGTTTGCTCTCTCTAATTAAAAAATCCTCTTATGCTTCTAAAGTCATTAATGTCTGCACATATATTCACTTTGGTTTGTTTCTTTTTATATTCCCAGTAAGAACAATGATTTTTTATCTCCTTTATTGCGTAACTACAAGCTGCTGCTGCATTGACAAGTTATATTTCAACAACATTAGTGTTTCACTGAGCCTTCACAATCTCTAACATCCTTAAGGTCTACAATCCACTAGGTTTGCCTAATATTTTTTGCCCCCTAAACAGTTGCTAATACAAATACTGCATGTGGATCATCCAGTGCATTTTTAATACTTCATTTGACATCCTTACCAAAGCTGATTTAACGGAAGATGGTTTTGTATAAAGAAGAGTGCGTGTAGAATGATCCACTATTGAAATGAAAAAAAGATTTTGTTTAAGATTTTCTTTGCAAAAGAAGACTCCATGGGAACTTCATATTTTGGCCTCTGCTAAAAGTTTTAATCTTCTGATAACAATTCCATCTACTAAAAGTTTCAACAGCAAACAATGATATTGCTCATGGCAATACTTTGTCACTTGTATATAGACAAATCCACTAATCGAATTAAAAGCAACAATATTACAATACCATGCTTACAAGTACTGTGGTGCGCTTTAAATAAAGCTCCTGAATGTATTCAATCTTGCAGAAAATAGGTACCAAAACCCCCCAAACTAGATGCAACACTTCTAGTACAAATAGGAATATTTACATTGTTAACAATCATTAAAATAAACATTGTTAACACCACATCTTTAAGGCCCTAGCTAATAGGTTTCGTATAGTTATCCTTTATCCTATAGTGGGCACTCTTTTTCTTAATGCTTTTCAGAAAGTTTTCTTTAACATATTTTAATCAGCTATGGAATGCAAGTATCTTAATTCAGGGAACACTTTTAAGCATTTTTGCGATGTCTTCTAGCAACAATTTTTGGGCTTGTACTTCCATTACTATGACAGAAAGCCTGAGAACAAGTAACTGAGAACACAAAACCATCAGCAAATTCTTCTAAGAACTCAGTGATGCCAAACTGCAGGATTTTTATCCAGAAATGGCAGATATACAAATAATTGCTTAACCATGTGCCAACACCTTCAAGCCCAATCGTTAAGACCACAATAGAAAATGAATAAATAAGTTACCAAAGAAGCAGCTACTACTTTACTCCGAAGTTAAGGAGTATATTTTCTAAGAAGAAATACTAAGAAGCAGCTTAGCTTGACAGATAGGCCCAGTTGGTTTTTGATCTACTATTTAGTACTGCAAAAGCTCATCTTAACAATTATATTTTCTATTTTAAATGTACTTTAGTGTTATAGGAAACGGCGGCCAAAACTGCAGAAAAACTGAATGGCTGCAAAAATGCTGCTACTTAAATTTCTCTCTTTGGCAGTACATACCTAGAACATTATCAAAATAGAAAAACAATGCTTTTCCACATATATGGAAAAAAGTTTACATGAAATACCATTATAACATAACATACAGATCATCATATACTACACTGCTCTGCAGTCCCTTCAAAATGCCACAAGCATTTGTGACTGAACACATCTTCATAACGTCTAAGAGGTTAGAACATTTAGGTAAAAGCATCAGTCTTGAAGAGAAGTGCAACCTATTATGTTTATGAAATTCCTGTACATCGTCTTCTTCCTAAAGAACATTATGTTTCACAGCTAATATTTTTTATACTGTTTACATAATGCATATTAACTATGCTGATGACAAACTTTTTCCCCAAGCTTGGAAGGCAACAAAAAAATCCTGTAACTCTCATACTCAATAAAAATTATCTTAGCTGTTTCCATTCCTGAAGTACCAATTCACAGCCTTTAAGACTTCCCACACATACACACACTGAAAATGACAATACAATACTGTGACACTTAGAAATATAAGCAAAGCAACTGCCATTCTTTGGGGCTTGATGACTCCTTTCTCGGCCTACTGAAACACAGCTTACAGAGAATTAATTTTTTAGTGATTAAAGAACATTAATAAGGAACTTATTCCTCCATAAGTCAAGAGTTACTAAATACCTAAATATAATAGTGATCAATTATAAATGTATAATAATAATAATCATAATAATCTGTCTGCTAAAGACAACTGAACTGCAAAAATACAGCATTAAGACTGTTGGGAGTTTCTACTTCAACTCTCTTCTGTTGGAAAGTGTTCCAAGCAAAGAAAATATTTGGCTGCCTGTTTTTTTTTTTCCTTGATTTCTTTTCCCCAGTATTAGAAAACTACAAACTTCAGCTGTTTGTTCAAAAGCCAAGTATTTTGGGGACTTTGTCTCCTAAAAAATAAAATTTTTCAACTCAAAGGTGTTAAATTTTAGTTGAAGGCTCAGCAGATAACAAATCGGTAACAAATAAGCAAATCCTGTGAACCTGCATACAAGCAGAGACAGATCAATAATCTGAAGGGAGTGAGGAATTCCTCAACAAGAGGTAAAGGTAGAAAGAATTTTCTGAAAATAGCATTGTTAAAGGAAACTATAATGCGGATAGTTTATTTTGATATTTGTATTTCAGCTTCAGAAAGTTATTTCAGGAATGATGCACTTTATGTATTTAAAGTGTTATCAATATTAGAAATTGCATTTCTCTAAACAAAGCATGTCTAGTATTTTTTCAGGCACTTCTTGAAACCTGTAACTCTGAACAGCCAGCAGTTCAGAGACAGCTTTTTAAGAAACATTACAATAGGATTCCCTGCTCTCAAGAAAAGGCAGCAAGACTATCTCTAGTTCTGTACTAGTATTAAGGCAATTTTCTTGGCAGAATGACTTAGTTTTCTGAAAATTTTAGATATAAATCACTGATTTATTAATCATAAGATAAAGTAAATAGATTTGCCCTTTCATTTGAAGGTTAGTGTACTGGCTTCAAAGCAACTCATAGCTGGGTTTAAAAGAGGTATGAGTGGCAACAGAGGATGATAAAGTATATATAAATTCTGAAAGAAAGAAAAAAAAAGCCTGATACTTACTTGCTTGTCAGTACTTTGAATGCTCCTGCTTGGTAGCTTCATAGAATCCTAGTGCTTATGTTTCCAAACAGAGTTTTCAGCACACTTTTATATGCACTCAGTTCTCCAAACACTCTGAATGCATGATTTCTAGATACCACTTCCAATGTTCAGCTGCTTCATCTCCACTGAATAACGGTTGGTTTTAGGCTTCAACATCTGGAACTTTTTGTTTTTAAGCATTTGCACAAGTTTTATTTGAAATGCCAGTAGGGAGGTAAAGTAGGAGTAGAAGGCCCATTCAATAAAGAAAAAGCAATTTATAGTCTTAGAACTTACAATTACAATAGAATCCTAATAACTGAGCATACAACTTCATTTTTACAGAGTAAAAGCTGTCACTGTTATCCAGTGAGACCCTTCCAAAATAGTTTTATCACAATTTTTTGCAATGTAGTCCAACTTAACCCCTGCTTGCCAGTCTCAGTCTTGCTTTTCCACAAAATAGCCAATCAAATCTGCCTGTATTCTCCTCTGCTCCACTGGACTACTTATTCCTATCCCAAGTAGAAAGCAACTGAACACCTAACAAAACTATTCCGGCAATTGCATAAAACTAATTTCTATGAAGAACTGTTGTTCTTTGACAGTGATCCTAAAACTAATCTCATTTTCCTTAAAATTGAGTAATATGTATATTAAAAACTGTAGACTCATAATTGTAATAACTTCTTTCATTTTCACTGTACTCTACAATTTTCTTGTACTCTAGATCAACATGTAAACATCTCTCAATATAAAAAGTAAGATTTAAAACTCCAAAACCTGTTAACACTAGTAAACAAAGCATATGTTTAGCTATGAAAAAAAAAATTACTCTGCTAGAATTACCTTGCTGAAATAAGTCAAGTAAAAACATAACAAAAAAGTGGATTTTGACATTTCATATTTTGTTGAATACCATTACTGCACAGGCAATCACTGTCTCCTACATGTAAATTAACATCCTACCATCTGTCAAGTGTTCAGATAATCACAGGGTTTAATGCACAATATGGTTATTAGAATGTGACCTGACAAAAAGAAAAAGAACACAACCTAATTTGGACTATGAAATCTATGATCTCACTTGCAAATGACAGTTTGACAAGCTATTATTCTGCATTTTGGCTTCTACAGTAAAAGCAATTTTACGCATACATAATTCTATTAGTCATACAGCCAACTGCCTGTGGAAGATTACTTCAAACTATAAAATTTGCTTGGTCATTCAGGATTTTGAACTTACACAAATATTTGCACCATGAACAGGAATTTAATGGTCTGTATATACACACCTAGGAATAAAACACAAGTCACTACGCAAAATAATCCCCTGTGATGCTACCATTAACTATAACTACAGACTTCCCATATCGATTTTCAAGAAAGCATGCAAAAAGTCATTAAACCCATTAATTACCTATATATCAACTGACATCAGCCATTTCAGAAGTACAGTGTACAGGACAGTTCTGTATGTAATCTCTGTCACATGCAACTGCGTTATCTGCTAACAAGCACCATTAATGATTACTTTTATTCATAATATTACTTACATCTTTATGGCTTATTCCACTTGCAATACCTTGTTTTTGCCAAGGTAAACATTATTGACAGTTGTCTCTACTCAAGATCACTAAAAAAATCCTATTACTCTCACTAACAAAAAACTACACCTGGCAAGCCTCACATGCCTATGGCTCCCACAAGGAGCCAATGACTCAACTGCATTGTTAATGCCCCAATAAAATGTATTTCCAAAGGATATACTCTAGCTATCACTTCAAAGTGTGAAATACATGCTTGGGAAAGGTGAAATTGTGTCTTCAGGAAAAAACAAACAAACATTCTAAGAACGTGACACAACAAAAACAAACCACAACAACAACAAAAGAAGACATTCAACACAAACAGCTTTATTACCTGCAGAACTTCAGCAGGATAACAACTAGTAATAAGTAAAACAAACAAGCGAGGTAAATTATATTTCTTTACTTTTGCCTTCACTCAGCCTCTATAGTTTTAACTTACATATTTTCTTTAGTCAGGAAAAATTATGTGTTTTCCTGTCATGTTGGCTCAATACACTTGTGAGTCAGTGCACTGAAGGCTCTGCAGTAAAGAATCATGGGACCAGCTTGGGACCAGCACTATCAAACCCATAGAAATGAAATTTAAGAAAAAAGTGATAGATTTTTCGAGCTTTCGTTACACTGTACAAGAACCTGCCTCAGTAATAAAGCATCATGATCTTGCCTTTTTGACAGAAGGCAAGAAAAATCAGATCATGGTTTATGCAAGGCCTGTCAGCATTTCAAAGTGTAGTACTACTTCCAGCTATACAAAACAGCTCCTACCAGGCTGAGGTCCGCTATTCTGATTATTACTTTCTACCAAAAGGGAAATAAAAAAACAAGAATAAACCACACGGAAGGAACATTTAGACTACCTTGTTCACATTCAGTTTTACATGTAATAAAAGATTTTCCCTATTAAATGCCAGAAAATATCAGTTGTACAAGATACACATCACAAAGTACCATATTCCAAAGCACCTGAGTGACCCACGAGCCTTATCCTGGTTTTGAAAGATCACACGGTCTAATTACCACAGGTCACCAAACTCAAATGTCTAATAATGCAGACAGGGGGATTTATAAGACATGCTTAGCTGCATCATCGAAACCTGTAATTGCTTTGTGAAGCTGGTTCCTACGTACTGATGAGCCTCTAAGATTTTCTTCATGTGAAAGTTACTATGATAAATGAAGGTAAGAATAATCATGATACAATCTACTAATTTTCTGGATGTTTCTTAGTGTGTAGTAAGTGCGAGGTAGTGCAAACAAAAGCATCTGATGTTAGTGTGCTCTACAAACCTGGGGAATGACCACAGAGTAACCACCAAGCAGTAAATTCAGTCTCTGTTATTGTTCATTGGATTAATGAGGTAAAAAAGAGTTAACCTTATTGAAAGTCAAGCCTCTCCCAAAACCAGAATTTAGGCACTTCAGTCAGTTGGGTATACCTGAAAATTTACCCTTGAATTTAACTGTTTGGAACATTATTCCTCCCTAACAATAATTGACAACTAACCAACTTCAGGCTTTAACTAGAAAACACTGCATATCAAATCCCAGATTGTGAAAGAGAATTAGAATCATAGAATGGTTTGGGTTGGAAGGAACCTTAAAGACCATCTAGTTCCAACCCCCCTGCCCTGGGCAGGGACACCTCCCACTAGACCAGGCTGCTCAAAGCCCCGTCCAGCCTGGCCTTGAACACCTCCAGGGATGGGGCAGCCACAGCTTCTCTGGACAACCTGTTCCAGTGCCTCACCACCCTGACAGTAAAGAATTTCTTCCTAATATCCAATCTAAATCTACCCTCCTTCAGTTTGAAACTGTTACCCTTGTCCTATCGTTACACTCCCTGATCAAGAGTCCCTCCCCATCCTTCCTGTAAACCCCCTTTAGGTACTGGAAGGCCGCTACAAGGTCTCCCTGGAGCCTTCTTGTCTCCAGGCTGAACAACCCCAACTTGCTCAGCCTGTCCTCATAGCATAGGTGCTTCAGCCCTCTGATCATCTTCATGGCCCTCTGCTGGACCCATTCCAGCAGGTCCACGTCCTCCTTGTGCTGAGGACTCCAGAGCCGGATGCAGTACTCCAGGTGGGGTCTCACCAGAGCGGAGTAGAGGGGCAGAATCACCTCCCTCACGCTGCTGGCCACACTGCTTTTGATGCAGCCCAGAATGCAGTTGGCTTTCCAGGCTGCAAGTGCGCATTGTCAGCACATGTCAAGCTTCTTGTCCACCAGCACCCCCAAGTCCTTCTCCTCAGGGCTGCTCTCAAGCCATTCTCTGCCCAGCCTGTATTTGTGCCAGGGATTGCCATGACCCAGGTGCAGGACCTTGCACTTGGCCTGGCAAAACTTCATGAGGTTAATTACATGGAACTGTATTTGCCTAGTTATTAGTGTTTGACTCTTCAGGGCAGACTTGCATTGAGACTAACACTGAAGTTAACCTTCTGTGATGGCTGCTAATTGGTAGCTGCTCAAGTGACTGAAAGCAGATCTACATGACCACAGCTGCTAAATCACACCTGATTAGCTTTACTGCTCTACATGACACTTGGAACAGAATATAGTTGATCAGCCTTAAACAACCATGCAGATGATGATTTTAAGTTGCAGTCTTTGGTAGGAAGTTATGAAAATAACCACAGTCCCCACAGTGCGTTATAGAGACTCCATATCTCACTTCAGACAAAATGCTTCTGGAATACAGCCTCTGCTGCACTTTTATAATTCACAGATTGTGCTGGCAGCAGTAGGGCTGGGGAGCCGAGTAAAAACTTCTGGGTCAAAGCTGGCCTGACTGGTGAAAGGAAAAGCATCCCACTGATGGTGTAGCTCTCAGGTGAAGGAACAGGAGCAGCACGGCTCACCAAAGATTGTTTACAGCAGACAGGTAGTTTTGGCTGGGGATGGAACAGTCTCTTCTACTGCCCTGCGAGGACCCTCCTCCAGCACCATCCCCAGACCAGCTACTTAAAAATCTGCATCCTGGGACAGGCTGCACACTCCAAGAGGCACTGGCATGATACCAGAATGTATGGTGCCGGTATAGAAAGAGTAATACTTTCCAGCATTTTCTGCTTCGACCTGGCAAGAATCTCTCTTTATGTACACTAAATGAATCACCTACTCTTTTCTGTTCAGAGGCAGCACACAAACTCTCTTCGTTTCAGGGCTTGGGTTATTTCATCACTACTAGAGTTCTGTAGATAGAGTTCTAAGGATGAAGTTTAGGTATCCAAAATCATTTTCTTGTATTTGTACATCCCAGTGAAGATATAGCAAAAATGAAAAGGAAGGAAAAAAGAATGTATCAAAACATATCAAAAGCTACCATTTTCATGATTCTTACTCTTTGAATCCTGCAAACAAGGCTAAGAAAGGGTTATAGGTTTCTAGGATACTCTAATTTTACAGACTTCGGTTTCCAAAAAAAAATACATTTAAAAGATACTGTCTATACATTGGTCTCCCACTTTTACTTTTTTTTCCTAAGCAGATGGCACCACGCAATTCATCAAGATGCATTTAATTTACCTATGGAAAGGTTTCATTTTAAAAAAGTCAATATATCATCTTTTATTTTTATTTTGTTCAGAGAAAAATGTGTTCACAGGAAGCTGATCAAGCTTTTGTGTATTAAGGTCAATTTGCAAGTTCTTTGGCCTATACTATTCAACAGGGCATTTATGTTGTTATGATTCACCCATCTCACCTGTCCCATATTCTCTCATGGGAGCATGAAATCGAAAACATTAGTACCAGAATAATTAAACAAACAGAAAGACCATGTAAGTTTTCTTACTGAAACGTTTAAAGTCATTTCTCACTAGGCCAAGGTCAGGGGAAGATGAAGATTAATGTCCGATTCTCCCAAATCAACCAAAATACAAGAGTAGCAGCTGACCTAAAGTAGTATATTAAAACTATACAAACAAGTGGCAAGGGTAACACCTTTGTATACTGATTAAGGAAAAAACAGTAGGTGAGAAGAAAAAAAACACTTTTTAAAGAGTACTGTTGGTAATCAAAGGAGCTTCATACTTCTCTCCCTCTCAGAATATTCCGCAAATTACATTTGCTTCTCTATAATAATTTCATCCCTAACAAGATCAGAGAAAATGATTTATTCCACCCCCATTCTTCCTACATTTGTACGTCATCCTATGGGATGCTGACTTTCTGAATTGCTTTTGGCCATCTGATATTACATTACTGCAGCCTTCTGCAGAAGGAGCCAGAAAAGAGAAAAAGAAAAAAAAATCAAAATAATTACATTAATGCTGGGAATCAAAGTTTATTGACTTTCCCTTGAGCTATAATACCAAAAAGCTGGTTACAGAAGTTGTCAACTTATTTAATGACACTACCAACTCCTCCCTGAACCTGTCAAAATATCTTCTGAAAACATTCTCAAAAAAGATTTTGATGTGCAGCAATACATGACTAACTCTATTCATCTCAGTGCTGAAGATGACTTTATCTGCCTTTGCTCCTTCTACGTGTTTGTGCCTACCAAAACACTAAAAAACATCGTCATTGTAATGAAAAAAAAAACAACCCTTCAAGGGTGCTCTGAATTGTCACATTCTCAAGCAAACCAACATCTCATTTTCACATCCCAAGTACATCCTACTTACTCTACAAAACCTAGGAAGAAAAGCTTTTATTAGAATACAGTTCTAGTAAAAGTAAACCCCTCATACCCACATGGTAGCTTGCTCTGAGAACTTAATTTCATAACATGGTATTCTGCAGTATGAATGCTCCAGTGGACAGTTTCCACAGATCATTATCCTTTTTTCAGTTTTCACTCGCACTGACTCCTCCCAAGCAAAGAGGGCTATGTATACATGTATTTGTTCCAAAAATTCTCTTTGAAATTGCTAACGCGTCTTCCCCAGATGTCCTTCTCTGGAGAGCTGATTTCCTCTCCCAACACTTTTTCCTAGACCAATAGTGTCAAAATTTTTCCTTCCCTCCCTTTTTAAAAATGATTTAAAGAAAGAATGTGTATTTGTGGGAAGAGGGTAACAGTTAATTAGACAGCTGATAATGAGAAAAAATGGCCAGAACTATTTTTTCCATAAGGGTCAGTAGTGCAACAGAAGATACCACCTCTAACAAAAGATTTATCCTTTTATCATTTACAGTACAGCTTATTTAAAACATACTGAAAAAGTACAATAAACAGATTCACAAGACAACACTGTTGTCAAGTTTTCTGAATACTAACAAAACCGAGAAGTACTTAATTGAAAGAGGAAGCTATAGCTAGTCACTTTCTCTTTCAATTTAACTATGAGCATGCTATGGAGTGTTTGCAGTAAACCTCTCCCTCAAAAAAAGGCTTGGGCTAAGAATTCATTATTTTCAAATCTAAACAACATTAACTCTTCTGAACAACATGCAATTAGAAAACCCATAAAATATAATGCATAAAATAATCACAGTTTTGGATAAAGGAAAGATAGAACTTCTAAAGAAGGGAATGAGTGAAATCCTTCAACAAGATCTCCATTAATAAATCTGTTTCTTTAATTCACTTACATGGGATAAATCAAGTTTGTTAGGTTCATTATCTGGTGATTGAACAAAAGGGATTTATGCGAGAACACTCTTGCCAACATATGATACCTGCACGTCTGTAACAATCTAGCGTGGTTTCATAGCAATAGAGAGACCCTTTGATGTTACAGTGAATAGGCCCTTTGATACTCATCCACAGTCAATCACTGCACATAAGATCACTCCGCAACAGAAACCTGCTTTGAAAGTTTGGCTTGAACGTAAGATTACTCAAGAAAACTGTTCAAACAAACTACCATGACATGACAGATCAGAAGAAACAGCTTTCAATAAAAGCAGATGGGGCATGCTTCTTACTTTTTGCAAGGCGATTTGTTCTGTAACATTAGAAGGGACAACATCAGACAGAACCAACAACCCGGTCAACTGAGTTGGTGTCAGTGCCTCCCACTACAAGTAGAATCTCTTCCACTTAAGCATTTATCAGTCCTATGAAAGAAAATTGAGACATACCCAAGGAGCAATACTCCTATTAAATAGGAGCGAACTTCTGTACATTTCGAAAGTGTAATCTGGTTTGCTTAATTAAATTAGCTTTTGCCACATACCAGAAAAATGAAAAACTAAAAAGTTTCTCAATTAGGATTGGCAAAAAATGCATTATAATACTCTCCAATCAATTTAGAATAGTGTATTCACCACTAAACTTTTGCTCTTGCAATTTGTCTTTATTGTCCAGGCTTGAAAGCGAGCAAAGATTTTCCTGGAAGAAAGCTGGTTTGTAAAACTATTTAAACATGAGCAGCAGCAGAGATTTGGATCACTACAGCATTACCTACAGGAAAATACTAAAATAAGTGTTTGTAAAATACTGACTTAAATAGCATAAAGCATATTAATAGGTTCAGATTACCACTATCTTACTCAGTATCTCATTTTTATGATAATAAAAATAAGCAGGTTTACCTACCTGCACGTTAACAGGTTTACCTGTTACGTTAAGTTTTTTTTAATTTAAATACTACACATGAATTACAGTAAGAATTTATGCTCCCTCATGCAGAATACAGAACACTGAAATTGGGAAAAAGAAGAATCAATTAGGTACCGCAGCTTCTTAGTTCTAACCATTAGTAACATTTAAGAGGGGGGAAAAAAAAAAAAAAGACTACAACATTTCATAACAAACACATGGCAAAAAACCATCCTTGCCTTGTAGCACTGAACCCAAGTTTGAGTTTCTCTACAAAAAAGCCACTCCAGAACACTCAGCCTCACTGAAACCACTCCGCTCAGCTTACCCAAGGTAGGTTCTCTGGGCAGGGAGGGACAGCTACCAGACACTGTCTTCCAGGAGAGCACCTGGAACTAACGGTTTAGTTTCTACCTTCATTGCTCATCTCATTCCATTAGGAAGATTAGCAGAGATTCCAAGAAACTCTCTTTTCATTTGAAAATGAAGATGGAGGACAATAGTTTGAGCCACAAAAATGTGGTGTGGGTTCAAAGATGATAATCAGAAGCTTCCTGAAAATTGTTTAATGAAGAGTAATTTATTAGAGTTGGACTACTGTGGAATTATTTTGTAGTCACCAAAATATTTAGTGATAACTAATTTTTGATTTAAATTGTTATAAATTTCTATTCTTAAATCTGAAATATTCTAACATACAATACTGCATTTTCAGTAGTATGATTATTTAGATAGTAAACATTTATCATCACACAAAAGTGGCATTATACACATCTAGTATGGATAAGCAGGAATAATGCCTAAGCTACCTAGCAATAATGAAAATTACAACTTCTAGATATAAATGGGAATTCATATCAAATTAAGCCAGCTTTTTACGTTGACAGTATACAGTATGAAAGACAAAATTAGACTCTTTATTTAATTTCTACTACAACTTCAAAACCTCAGTTTCAGAAGTGCTTGATAAAGAATGTCTTTTTTTGAAAATTGATTTGCATTAACCTTCTGACAGTCTTTCTAATTGAATTCGTTTAAAGGGTGCCTAACACCTGCAGTGACATATACTATCTCTGTTTCTATTCCTAACAAAATTCCCTTGCCAGGGTGCTGATGTATTTTGGTGGCTTTTCCTTCAGAAGTATTTTCAATAAAACAATAAATATATGCCAGAGGTTATACAGCCAAGGGTGTGTGTGGGGGTGTTTATTTTGGTTTTTTATCTTTTAATTTATTTTTTTTTTTAAAGCCTAGTTGAAGGAAATAAGACCCTCCAAAAAAAGAAAAGTTTATTTTCTCATACTTAATGACAAATAATGGCCCTGCCACGCCTAGGCTTTTGAGTCCAGCTTTGGGTCTGCTTCTGCTCAAAGGACAGCTGAATGGTTTCAAACATTAGCTTTGTCTTTAACCTGAGGGTACATGAAATGGAGAGACTTGAACATGTCAAGACTTCCTGCTAAGTATTCAAAGCTCTTTGCTAAATCTTCCTGGTGACTTCAATTCTCTGCAACTGAGTTCAAATACCTTTAAATAAGCGATTTCCTAATAACAACTTTTAGACTTGCTGGTCTCACAGAAGGGCGAGTTACCTTTTTTATAGTAAAAAGCATACAGCAGTTTCCATAAGATGAAGCCTTGACAACGCAGGTTTCATTAATGGACTATTGTAATGCATAGTAAAAACAAATAAACTACTACTATGTGATTTCTTCAACCACCTTATTAAATACAAACCATTCCCTTGCAAAATATTCAATATGCTAGTGCAGAGGGCATACTGTTTTGCAGTTCCACACAACACATACTTACTCAGACCAATTTTTTTTATTACTGATCTTCTAGTATTTAAAAAGTTAGGCCAAAAGCTTTAATTGAATGATTAAAGTTTAATCTCTTACCAGCTATGATTAAGTGGAATCCCTTTAACTGTAATCTGAATATCTTTTTGTCATTTCTGCCCAGAAGCTACAGATTCGAGAGACACAGTATAGAGAGAATTCTGTTGTGCATTATACTTTTACCAAGAACATCAAGCATAACATCAAGCATAATGCATTTTTCATGTTTAGCCCAGTGAACAAGCTTTTCTCCCAAGACTGAGAAGTTCGCCTTTAACAAAAGCAACCCAGGGCAAAAAGATTATGAGAAATATTTCGGCATTACCAATGGGCTTCAAAGCAATCTAATTAGGTACCCACATGCAATGTTTTGTGAGAAAACCAGCAAACTAATAAACAGATTGTCATTGGAAAGAAAGTGAAAAATACACGTTAGCAGTGAAGTACTAGATTTTTCTCTGCCATCTGCACATCCTATAAATCCCTGTTGATATCTCATTGGGCTGACAGACTGTCTACTGAAATGCTTTTGGTTTTGTTTTTTTAAGAATTTATATCATTTGGAATACTATTTCAATTTAAGAATAACCTGTCCTATTTCAGGCTTGGAGCTGCAATGAGAGGCAATCAAGTTTAAGCACCACCTTCCAGAAGTGAAGGATTCAACACCCATTAGATACAGAATTTCAACTTCACAACAAAGTCATTTGTTATTACGTTTATGATGAAATAAAGTAAGATTCATTGATAAAACACAAGATATTAGTTATCCTCACTTAAAACTTGAGGAACATATTATTACTTAAATTCTGTTTGTAGATTAACTAACTTGATGGCAGGTAGTATTTTACACCACCACTAAAACAACTTCAGGAAAGTAAACCTAATACATTTCCCACAATTACAGCTTATATTAACCACTTTGTTTCACTTAGAAAAAAACATCCATAATTTCAATATTTCCATCTTACCCAAGAAAAACTGGTATAACAATGGAACACTAATCCTAAAACGGCTGCATTTTTAATAACATCTAAACCTCCTAGGTCAGAAATAAGTGTTACACAACCTGAATCTCCGTATAAATTCACATTTCAGGTTGTATGGAGCCATTGTATTTTGGCCCTATCATGATATACAGGATTTTAAGACCATACGATGCAGTCACCTGGAAAACAGACAGCCATTGCTGTTACCTCATTCTCCATCCATACTTAAACTCTAATACAAGTTTGGCAACTAGTATGTTGAAACCTTTAAAGTTAGAAATCAATGTGGTATACAACCCGAAAGGTATAATCCTAAATTTCAAGGTGTAAAATGCATTAATCTTCAGAAGTTTGAAGGACAATGCCTGCTAAGCTCATGCAGTCAATACACTGGAAAAGATAATCAGTTAAGAAACCAGAAAATCCTTCCAAGCACTGTTTCTGTACCAACCTCCGGAAAATAAGAAGGAACTCTTCCATATAAGAGGACAAAAACCACCGGCTCTCGTGGAAAGACCTTTCTTTTTTTCTTTTTTGGATTCACACTACATATTTTAAACCCCCATAGTACATGCAAAATATAAAGGAAGTAGTTGTGAAATCACTACATACAGCTATATTCCGTTCTTGTTAAATATCCTTCTCTTCAGTAAAGGAACAATGTGCACAACATTACTATTGTCCTTGAAAAAAGCATGGCACATCTTGACTGATGTGTCAATAATATTTTTGCATGCTATCTAAAACTGAGGAAGCGACTCCAAACTCACCGGTCCTCATCTGTGAACAAGGAATTAAAAATTACCATTTAACTGCAATATCACACTGGCTGTATGTGAAGTATTTAAGACAACATGATAGAAGAAAAGCATTATAGAAAGTAATAAAGGGAAAAATTACTCCATTCAGCTGTTCAACTTACACATACAAAAAGATGCGGTATCAACACATGCATTGAATTTTACCAACTACTACGTAACTTTTACTTCCTTTCTCAACAATTCATCTTATTGATGTCCAAAAAAACACACCCACTGCAAATGGACGTGCTCTTAAAATGATTTAATGATTTAACTTACTGTACTATGGTGCTCTGACAAAGTGGCTGTTGCAAATACAGTTTGTTTTGAGCCACACAGTCTTAACAAAAATTTGATGATGGAAACACAGCATGAATTCCATCTGCCCCCCCCCCCCTTTTTTTCTTTTCCTTCCCCCAGCTTTCAAAGGAACCTGTCCAAGTTATTTAAAACTATGTACTTGTTATCAATTCATAGCAACCATTTCTAATACTGCTGCAGACTAGTTACTGTATAAAGACCTCACGCAACATCGTGTTGTCTCATTTACTAAATGATATGCTACCATTTGAAAACTTTATCCTTAAACCAAGAGCTTCAGAAAAACAGCTGTTTAATAGCAATTATATAAACAAGTACAAAAAATTAAAAAGAATTTTAAGTTACAATAGTATGCTGCATTTAATACAGTAAAAAGAGTTCCTTTACTGTCTCATTTCTGAGACAACATACCAGAAAGACAACAGAAGATGTTGGGTTTATATCCACTGAAAATATGAAAGACAATTCTTGATTATAAGCATAACACCCAGTCCTCATTTTATTCCCCAAGTCTCAGTAAAAGAATAAAAAGATTTTTCTCCTTTTCCCAGGAAATAGATTAGGGAGGCATGACATTTTTCCACTTCACTGTTGCATGCGTTTATAAGCTTTCCTTTTGTAGCATTTATGAATTCAAACAGTGCTAGGGTTAAGCTGGAGCAAAGCAATTTGGCATGCTTGCATCTGCTTTTATCAGGGAAAGTAAAAGCAACCCATGAGGTCTGGAGTGACCTTAAAGCACAAGTATTTATTTGGAGATTCTAAGGGCTTACCAATTGTGTTTGGTAAGAGGGAACCTAAATTCAATCACACGCACACACAATGTCACCTTAATTCAAGCAATCACCTTTCAGTTCTTCTGGTGTGTCAATAATACAATTGGTATGCTATTACTATAAATATTCACTCTTTAAAAAAGATGACATATTAATCATACATTCCAATTCTACCATGCTGCTTTCTACAGGACAGAGTCAGGTTTCTAAAGTCAACTACTTTTCAAATAAATTATCTGAATTTGAAAAAAATAATTGAGTCTATGCTGTTCAATGCAATTTTATTTTCAAAGTACATATATATATAACCCAGTGATGCTTTCCATAAACAATTGTCCCATAAAAACATTAAAATCAATCATCTCACAAGCAAACAACTACTACAAATATCTCAGATATATCAAAGGATGTAGCTTGGAAAACAGGTCTTTCACTGCGTTCAACAAGTAAGCTATTTCTAAATTAATCTGCTGAAATACAAATGCATTCAGAGAACACACTTCTTCCTCTAGGAACTGGACACTACTGTGTCCAGTTGGCTGTCTTAGGATGCCAGTTCTCTTACAGAATTCAGAAGGATGACTGGTTGATGCCTACGTGCTGTCAAGTCTACTCTTTCCATTCTGTCTACATGATCAATTCCTTTCTTGGGTCAGATATACAGATTTTTCATAGTTCTGGTTGTTGAAAAATATTTCTGATTTTGCATTGTCTCTCATCTGTTATTTGAGACTACCGATTCACACATACAAACATACACTTCACAAAAAGAAAATGACCACTGGCATCCAACAGGCAAGAGAACTGTTGTAGCTCTTAACAACTTCTCCACTACCAAACTGAACACAGAATTGCAGAAGGAAAGACACTTACATTCCTTTCTTCTCAAGGTTGCCTTCAGAGCTCCTGGTTTCTTCTCAGGGAATGGGGAATTCAAGCCACATGTTCTCACAAAAAGACAAATTGATCCAGTTCACCAACCAGGTCTGCTCAGGGCTCAAAAGCAAAGCAATCGGCCTCGCAGAGACACGTGGATCAACACATACAATTCCATTACAGCCAAGTGTAAGGTTCTACAACCAAGATGCTTCGTTGCTGTTTTCTGCTCGCCCAGCCTGTTTGCTTAACATCCTACTAACATACTAAAGACATATCTACACTGCCTTCTTAATCCAAAGAATAGCTGCATGATTCTTTTCATTTGACATCAAACCCAGATCGGTAGCTTATGCTAAGGAGCAAATCAGAGTAGCTTGAGATCGGTGCTAAAGGGGTGAGAGTGGCTTCAGGATATTTGGTTCACAGGTCATCCATGGCATGCAACACCACAGGTACGATGATAACTATAGTTAAACAGAAAAGTAAGCAGGTACAAACAGCTGTAAACCTACAAATTGCTGCTGCCACATATATAAGTACACTTTCTTGCTTCTCTTAAAAGCTTTCCTTTGAAAATACTTTTATTCACCACAAATATTTGCTCAACTCTCTCTCTTTTTAATTCATCTACCTACAAACAGCTTAACTGTGCATAGGAATATAAAAAATAAAATGCAAACATGGTACAGAAAAAAGAAATCAAGCTCATACCACAGCACACATTTGTTTCTTCTATATTATACAAATCTGTTGTTTAACAAGTGTTTAAACAGTTGATCCTAGTGATTTACAATTTATGACACAACAAATTCATATAAATTTAAATTTCACCACATAAAGTGACTATCTTGAATTTCTAAATCTTCCTTTTATGTTGCAGGCTGCTTTAATTATCACAGTTCCACTTTCTGAAACTGACAACAGAAAATCTCAAAATGAAAAGAAGCTGTTGAAAAAAAAAATATGAGATTACAGGATATTTGAATCTGACCAAAAAAAGCTTATTGATGAAAATGGGTGTCTGTCAGAGTGCCCTGATGTATTATCCAATCTCTTTTTAGTAAAAAATTATTTCTACTTTAACTATTAATCAATGAACAGTTAAGTTACACATTTATGAGTAAGTACAGAATGCTGAATTATCTTCAAAGGAAAGACTAAAGTTACTGTGATACTTCATACAAAGACAATTATTATGCTCTCTACCTAAATTTTAGGTATTTATCCACTTAAAACACAGTGAAAAATCCACATCTATGAAGTATTATGTATCTTAATTTCCTGCTTTCTGTAAAAATGCTTGATGCATACTACTGCATAAGCAAGGCTCATGCAAATTCAGAAGAACCATTAAAAAAAGCCACTTTTTTTTCCCCCCCACCTGACATTATTCAGCTGGGGACCAGAAGCAGTACCAGTGCATTTATTTTTAAATACTCTAGCATTAAACTTTGCAAACATAACTACACCATAATAACTTAACCACTGTGAACAAAGTAGAAGTCAGCAGTCGTGCTCTAAGATTTGGCGACCCTCAGCACATCAACTTTCTTTACATTTTCCCCTCTAACAATCGCTCAGCATTTTTGTATGATAGGGAAGCCAGGTGGCTAAAGAAATTGTCCTGTCAGCTTTATCTTTAATCTATGCACTTAGATCTGTGAATATAACAGCAAAGTGTGTAAGGCAATGTTTGTCAACGCAATGCAATAAACACACTTTCCTTTAGGGTATCTTCTTTCTGCACTTCAAGGCTACGAAGGGAAAATAGATACATATATAGAAGTAACGGCCTGCCTACCAGGAAAAAGAGAATGTTTGGCCTGTATATTAATAATCATGTTTATATTGTTCAGCTACTACTGTATGAAAAAAGTCAGTACTAATAAGATGCTGGTTTTCTCTACTGCTTTAATGACACCACAGTTTAGTCGTTAACGCTGAAGTCATCCAGCAGTCTTGTACATAGAAAGGGGAGCCAAGGCTAAAGCAGTTTTGCCCAGTTCTGATTTCCTCTGAAGTTGCAGGGGAACTGCCCTGCGTGTCTGTCAGCAAGACAACTCAACACAGCCAAAAGACCAATTTCTAAAAACCAAAGTTTAATGTGGAAGATAATTAACAAACAAGTAGAACTAATTAATTGTTAATTCAACTAATAAGTGGACGCTCATCCCACTCAGTTTCTTCAATTGAAGACAAGCTTTCCAGCAGATACACTGTAGCCTAACACAAGTTATTTGCCTCCATCAAGAGAAATGAGTGACATTTACATTCCTGACACAGGAGATCAAACTAAACACTTCAGTGATATCTTCTAGTTCTTACTACTATAAATCTATACATCTCTCTAGTACCACTACGTACAATTTTGATCTTATTTTAGCTCAATAAGAAACACAAATTTGTCCAAAATCAAATCCTTATGAGTCTTTCCTTCAGTTTTCCTGGAAGAAGAGAAGTATCAAATGAGGGAGAATTACCTCCTGTCTTCACCTCATTACTTCTCCACTGAGAAAAAAAATATTTCTACCCTCTTCCCTCTTTTAATTTCACAATTGCATCTAAATGATAATGATTCTTCAAATTCTTTAGACTAGCAAGATCTGGCTACATAAGGAGCAAGATACCCACTCCGATTAAAAAATAGGTCAAGTCAAGGGACAAAGCTGCACATGTATTAGCCAGGAACTCAGGGTTTAGGAAACAGAAATGTAGATTTCACATGTGTACATCTTTACTATTGCTGAAAATTTTTAGAGAGACTGTAAGTGTGCATGTATAAATTGTATATCCTTGTTTTTATCAGCATGCATCTGGGTTATTCTCTCAGAAATTCCCCTCTCATCCACAGAAAAACTGATTCAGGTTTCAGAGTCTTTTACTGAAAAAAAACCAAAACCCACCCATACAAAATACATATTAGCCTTCATACGTTGTAGAGTTCATTACAGAAGCAGCAGCCTTCTGCTGACTTTTTAAAATGTTACTGTTGACTTACATTTTACTTCAGAGTTTGTTTGGGATATTCTTTTTACTCCTGTGACATTGCCATTGATTCATTCTGGTCAGAAGTCATAGCTTTTATTTCTTTTGAGCAAACCAATGGTTTTGCCAACAAACTGCACTCTGGGAAGTTCATTATACTCTCTGCCTTCAAGATCACCACAAGTCATTCTGATTCTTTGTTATCTCTCGACTATGATATTGAGCGCAGGTGCTGTCTATAAAGACCAGCTGAACAGAAGTCAGCTGAAAATCTAATTTTTCAAATCTAGAACGTTGTGTCCCATTTCATTTTTATGAGACTTATTTCAAACTTTTCCCGCACAGGCCTTGGGTTCAAGATGATATTTTTCTTCAGTTTTTATTTTATAGCTCTCTAAGCCATCCACAGAACTCATCAGCTGAGTTGTCATCAGTTGTTGTTGAGCTTTACAACAGTCATATTGATTGGTATCTCCCAAAGGCATATTGTAATCATTTTACCACTGATAAGGTTATAGGCAGACACATACTTCAGCATTCCCCTTAGATATGATAAATGCAATCCTCATTTTCTCAGATCTCATGCAATTCACTACATATCCATCTATCACCAGAGAATGACCCTTTCTGTTCCACTGAAGCCGTAAAGCCCAAAGATACAAATATCTTCCTAATTCATATATATGCCACACATTCCATAGTCCTGTTTTTGATTATTTTGTAGTGGTTCAGCTCATCATTTCCGTGATGGAAGTATCAGCTGGTGTATTCCTTTTGTATAATTCTGTACAACATCACTTTGAATAAAACATTATTAACTGGCTTCTCCCCCAGTGTAATCCATCTCATTCTTAAATACCAGAGACTATTTCTGACATGTGCCACGTATGGATCATTTGGCTTGCGGATTCCACAATCATTCTTATTATAAAAAACAGAAACCTGGACGTGGTTGTTACAAGCTAAAGCAAAAACTTTAGCTGATCTGTCTACTTTTAACAGCATGTTCTCCCCAATGCCTCACTATCATCCTCGAATGACCATCAGTTAACACTTGTCTAGTTTCTAAATACCCCTGTAAACCCACCACCAAATAGACTGTTACTGCCACAATAGAGAAAGCCTATGTTTTATCCACATACGGACATTTTAAGACATGCAGACATGGTTAATTCGCTGTGTGTTTATGGAAGCAATAGATAAAACCAATAATCAGCATAATCTTTTAAGGAAAACAGTCCCAAGACAATTCCACAAGTACTATAACTAAATACAAATCACACCCCGTGTCTGTAAACATTACATCCAGTAGCCACAGTACTTCCTATAGCTGGCTTTCAGAGATGGCTGATTCAAACAAAATTAATTCTCTTTAAACAGCAAAAGAAAAAATCCATGCCAATAGAGCAAGATTAAAATTACACTTGTATTCAGTTTTGCAGTTAAATTATTTTTAAATATCAGCCAAGTGCACATGTACTTGGATGCAAGTTGATGTGAATTAGAACAGGTAATTCACAGCAGCATTTAAAAAAATATGAAATCTATAAGGATATACACCTTTTCTTTAAGAAACCTTCAGTGTTCATACAGAAAAAAAGGACAGTCAAAAATATCAGTCAGTACTTTAAGGAAAAGACTAAAACTCTTCTAATTTAGGACCAGCAAACATTTTTAGAAATATATTAAGTAGCTACAATAGATAAAAGCAAGGATCAATGAAACAATTATTTTTCAAATCTTGCTCAGATAAGAGTTAAATGTTGTATTATTGTAAATCGAAATATTTGGTTAAATGGAATTTCCATCAAAGCTTAATAACCAAATTCAAGTGAACACAAATTGAAGTGTTACGTACTTTCTGTAGTTCCTATAACAGCTAATTCAATAACCCTAAATGGAGTGTTACTGCTGATTATTCTAAGGTGGATAAGAAAATTTGACAGTTACTGTACTTTGAAATTTTATTCTGGTAAAACCATTTTAAAAACTAGACATATCATAAAGGGCTAGAAAAACTTCTTCCTATGTTTGACATGGGAAAAACCTCTAATCAAAACTTATGAAGCATTATGTTTTGTGCTACTTTTGCTACGACAAGGAAAAAAATCGGTCATTGCAAGAATAAAGCAGTCAAGCCAGCCACATACAAACTTCAAAAGTGCAACCTGCACAAACCCAGTGCCCTAACGTTGCTCTCGTCACAACTTCAAAGAGCTCTGTGTTGAGATTATGGCAAGATTTGGCCTAGCACACACAAAATTCTAGCTGCACTATTTTGGGAAAATATAATAAAGTCAGCATTTAAAATGCTCAAACTTTTATGAAAAGAAAGTGCTCACAATGAAAACAGAAGAGACCATTCACTGCCCCACTGACCTAATAAACTGTTCTTAGCATTGTATCTTAAATATACAATTGAAAGCTTTTAATATTTCTTTTCAGACAAGGTAATCACAAGCCTTCTTTGAAAATTAACTTTCCATGCAATCTAAAGGCCTCCATCTAGTGCCTGGACATTATTTCTTTGATTTTCTTTTAACTCCAAACCTTTCAATTATTAAGTGTGGTGTACATTTGCATCTCCGGAAATACTTTTTTTTATTCCATATTTTACTAGCATTTCATTTCACTCCGTTACTGGGGGTGTGAGCAGGTTGCTGGCTATGCTGATAGGCAGAGAGCAGGGAGAAGTACTCTCTCCACATTTCATTCAGATAATAGAAATCTGCAAGCGGCTCAGTGTGACAGATGAGCTATGTGAGCTAAAGCAACTTGTTCCGCTTGTCAGCCTCCAAGAGTCTACAGCAGCAAGATACAATTGCGATGACACCATGATCACAGAACTGGGTCAAACATACGGTCACTTTAAAACAGAATGTCAACCGTTCTTTCTACTTGAGGAATTTGATTCGGTGACACTAAAAGCTGTTAGATACCATTAGCTTTATATCTAGGTTCAAAATGAAACTGTTACTTTGACAGTATTTGAAGAATCCTCTTGTGAGCCCTACATTGCCATTAAAGTTTGTAGGAATCACAAATTGTCAAATAATGTCACTATTGCCCATCGGGATTGGGTACTTTATGACCAGAACACTTTACTGTGTTGCACCAGGGGATCTGTGCATTTGGAGTAATATTTCCATTATGACCTTTGTGGATAAAATGGATTAAGATCCTCACAGAATTTTAAAGAAGATTATACAGATATATAATTTTTTTTTTATTGCAGAAATAAAAATAAAAGATACCTTAACTCATGGCTAGACCTATTATTTTGTTTAAATCATCATCTCATGCAGAAATTAAGGTTTTATTTTACTTTAGTGGAATAAAAGAATTACTAATTGAATGATAGTAGACATTTAAACAGAACTGAAAAGTAATATTTAATAATCTATTCCAATTACTTCCCTGTGTTTTGGAAGATTCACTTCCATTATATTGTGTTGATGAACTACCCCATGCAATACTACTAATGTGCGCAGTTCAAAGTTTAAATAACTGTGGTATACAGATCGTGTGTCATGGTTTTGGCTGGGACGGAGTTGACTTCCTTACTAGCAGCTGGTATAGTGCTGTTTTAGGTTTGGAATAGGAATACTGTTGCTAACACACTAATGTTATTGGTTGTTACTAAGCAGTCAAGGACAGTTCTGCTCCTCATACCACTCCACCAGTGAGCAGGCCAGGAACGCACAAAGTGTTGGGAAGAGACACAGCTGGGACAGGTGACCCCAACTGACCAAAGGGATATTACATACCATATGATGTCAGGCTCAGCATATAAAGCTGGAGGAAGAAGGAGGTAGGGGGAGATGTTCGGAATTATGGCGTTTCGACTTCCCAAGTACCCATTACGCATAATGGAGCGTAATGTTTTCCTGGCCAAACACCTGCCTGCTGATAGGAAGTGGTAAATGGATCCCTTGGTTTGCTTTGCTTGCGTTCAGGGCTCTTGCTTTACTTATTAATCTGTCTATATATCAACCCATGAGTTTTCTCACTTTTACTCTTCCGATTCTCTTCCCCATCCCACCATGGGGGGAGTGAGAGGGTGGCTGCATGGTCTAGGTTGCTGGCTGGGGTTAAACCACAACATCATGCTACATGGTGGATCTATTCGAAAAAGCAGATATTGAGATGAAGAGAGTTCTGATCTTATTCTGACATTCGATCATCAGAATCTTTATTAAATGACATACAAAACTATTTTCTTTAACAGAATTACACTATGTATTTGTTTCCGCACAGGTAACTTTTGCCCAAAAGCACTAGAAATATAGAAGGAAAGAGCAGAAGTCCAAGACATCCAGAAGTAATTTCCTTCTCGATATTTGACTAATTTGTGTTGGCAGTCTGAATCAAGCTCAAATCATGGACTCTGGCCAAGCTCAAATTCACAGCCTATTAGATTGCACAGTTGAATTTATAGGTATTTCAATACACCATATTCAGAACATTTTATATATTTCAGGTTTTGATGTATATATTTTTCTGTTTTGTTTACATTACATAACGGCCTTTCTAGTTCAACGTAAAACTTTTCAGGAAAAATATTTTCAAGAAAAACTTCTCATGGAGCTGTTCAGCTAAGATGATTCGTATATTTGTGCAGTTAAAAACTTATATAATTCTTAAAAATAACTGTTGTTTACTTGCTTTGATCTTTAAATGTCTTTGATCTCATTCATTAATATTCATTAGTCTTCTGATGTTGGACTAATGAGAGTCTCACGCGTTTATGACCAGCTATTTAAACAATGTTATCAGGTTTTTTTCTGATTTATGTTTTTCATCAACACTGACAATACTTTATTCTTTGTACTCTTCAGCTTTTTCTTCAAACTTCCTGAAGACACAGTCTAAATCCTCCAAAACAAAGTGGAACTCAACAAATGCGTAACTAAATCAGCCAATTACAAACACAGAACCCTAAATGGGTAACAGCATAAACATGTCATCTATATGGACAAAATGAATAATGCTCATACTCAGCATCATTTACTTCCATGTTTTACATACATTATTTATGTTTATGATGGAACATCTCTGAAGCAAAAAAGAAAGAATACAGCCAAAACTTTTCAGCTTCAAGAATTTACAGGCACAAAAGCAGCAGTACTGTTGCCAGAAGACAATACCAGCCACCGATATTTCACATCACAGCTGCACACACAACAACATGCATTTACGGTTTATGTTATAAAACACTTACATTCTAAGTGGTACTTCAAATATACTGAAGTTCCCAAATTTTTAAATCATACTGTCAAGGCCTAACAGCTACTGCTTTTGTTGTTGCACTGGGAAGGGTACAAAACACTAGAGCTATTTAATAGAATACAATTCAAATGGCAAAACTGAGGAAAAGCTGACAGAAAAATCTCTTTCATTGAAGACACTTAGGTAAAGAGAAAAGACAGTACCTGCTACTAACAATAATGAATCAGTGGAGGGAAGCTTACAAATTATACTAATTAGTAAGAAGCAGGCAAGAAAAATAAGAGCCTCAAAGCAGTAGCAGCATCCCGGCAAAACTCCCACAGCAAATGCACTACCAGTCTAGGCCTCACCATCCTTCTGTGTCTTTCAAATTACATGTACCCAGTGGTCAACTGTTTGCCATCCGAAATTAGAGCCACCAGCCTGGACAAATACCCAATTTAGTAAAGCAATTTTTTAAACTAAAAAGAAATCTGTGTGGCCAATCTGTTGCTACCAGTACCCAGGGCTTGGTTACGTCCACGTGAACTGAAGCAACTGCAGATTAAATATATACTAAATTAATCTTTGGCAAGGAAGATTAGTGCTTTACTTGGAAAGACATCTATTACTTACTATTGAAAGAGCCGCAACTTCCTAGATGAGATTCATATTCTTTTACCCATAAAAAGAGACTCTGAACAATTTTCTAACATCTCATATAACTGCAAAATACATCCATTCTTTCCATAAAATGTGCACTAAAACATAGAGTTTTGTTAAGTTTTGGTATTATGTCCATTCAATAAGCATGTTCTGCCTCATTCAGATTTCACTTCCTAGAGTCAGAAAAGAAAGAACTCAGAATACTTTCGACAGAAAAATCTGATTTGGTTAAACAGGTGAGGACTTTCCAAGTGAACATAAACTTTGAAAAAGGTACTCATGTTTAAGTGAAAAATCATCATTATTACTGTTCTTAAAATCTCTTTATTGCTATGAGTTATTTTAAAAGTCAACAAAAATATTTCTACCATTCTACAGACAGAACTATAATGTAAGGGGATTTATACAACATCCTTTTTTAGGACAAAAATTAGGCACCTTACAGATGCAGTTTCTTTTGTATTTAATAGAAGCCCACTTCTTTACTAGTTGTCATTGGTTCTGTGACTGAAAACTGCAATTAGTTATGCTTCGCTGACACACACATGAGTCCTTTTGTGGTTATACTATTCAACCTTAACATTAATAAGCAGGACTGTTAAAAATTCTAAGAGATTGCACTACCACCCCTATTTTATTAAACTATTTGTGGCAAAAGATTGTTAAATACTGTGTATCCTTTAAATAAATTATTCTAGCTAGGAAAGTGTTAGTCTGCCACTTGAATTAAACAGGCCAAGAAACCAAAAACTAAATATGACTACTTCAAGTTTGTTTTGTTTTATGTTTGTTTAATTTGTGCAAACAGTACTTAATTTTTAAGATCGCATAAAATATGAAAAAATAAAATGCATTACTAATACTGTTTTATTTTCAAATGTACCTCATAGTTACAAATGAGCTTCACTAGAGAGATAAAACTGACAGCAAAAAGACAACAAAGGAAAACAATTTTGATTAGTTCAAATGAAACTAACAAGGGCTACCAGCAGTAAAAACCTAACTTCTTTAAATTCCAAAATGAATCTCCTCTCCTGACCTTTATAGAGCTCAAGATGCATACGTACACAGAATAAACAAAATAATTTGAAAGCAAATTCACTGAGTGCGCCTGACCTTTGAAATAGCACAGATAATTTTAATCAGATTTGCACAACGTTAGTCTGTCTCAGTTTCCACGTAGCAACAGAAAGATGACAAAAATACTTAAGGAAAAGAAAAAGGACAACATTTTACCCAAAAAAAAAGCATCTTTAAATATTTTTTTGAAATAGCCAACATCCTTAAGAGTCTCAGGCTCAGAAAAGATTCCTCTGAAATTCTATTCCCTTAGTGTCCCACTAAAGCTGCACAATTCAGCTCTAGAGAGAAATGCCCTTTCTGCCAGTTATGCAAGTTTCTGTCAGTTAAGTTGAAGAGATCACACCTAAAAAAAAAAAAGTAAGTTACACAAACATTTTAAAAATTGAGTTTTGTAGGAGTGGCCAGTAGTTGCCTCCTTGACCACCTAGCATTCAGTAGACTACTTAAAGCTTTTCAATTACATTGAATATCTTAGATTTTTGGAGATTAATGAGCTAAAAAAATAAATCAAGATTTGCAGCATAAATAATCTGACAAGCAGTGCTGACTAGTAAAGATCTCTAGTTACAAAGAACAGAAGTTCTCAGAACTAGACATGAATTAGCCTTAGTTGAAACTAGCCGACAATACTTCCTTTCTGGAAGGACAGATGTTACAACAAAAGTTCTAAAACATTTATTACTCATCAAAACTGACCATTGTCTGTAACACATGGAAAAAAAAAAGATTTTATGCAAGCTCCAAAACAGCTTACTGCAAGTAGTTGTATTACTTATGCCTGATGAAATGAGGTGAATTAACATTGAGAGCTGAAAGCCCTGTTTAGATTCAGAATGTGCAACCTCCATCAGACTAGATCTTCCACACTGAGAGTGACAACAGGGTTCTGCCCAAGCTGAAAAACATAGCAAGAGAGTAAAATACAGTAACCAAACAAAGACACTTCTAAAATGCCAAAGTTTGGCTTTGGTACTTTTGAGAAAAGAACAACAGTGAGTAGGACAGAGATCCTAATTAATACTGTATTTACCCAAAACTAAACTTTGAGGGATGCAATAGGACAATATAGCTTTGTCAAATAACACGCTTTGATCTAACAGCACTAGTTCAAATTACTTCTAGTCTAGTTGGTTTTAAAGCTTAACTTCTTAGCATTTACAGGGAAACGTTCAGTTTAACAAACCACTTAGATATAAGAATGGCCAGAAAGGAAGTACGAAGCAAATACTGTAAACTACGTTAACTTCTAACTATGCATGGCCCACAAATGAATTTGAAACATTGGCTGTTTCCTTGTAGAACCACCACTACCCTTCTAATATCTACGAGCACCAAGGTGAGCCAAATGTGTTTCTGCAGACAGAATTTGGTCACGTTATCCACACTCAGATCATTAAGAGCAAACATCATAACATTTCACATAGCCTCTGAGACAATAAGTAACAGAATAGAGTTTATAAATCATTTGAAAACAAGCATTGCTAAGAGCTAACACATGTTAAGGTGGGATCATGAACAAGACAGCTTTCCAGGACAGCAATTCACCATTTCTGTGTCACTGATTCACTATCTGAATTTGCTGTAGACCAGCCAACCCTTTTTGATTATGACAACAATCACATTCCTCTTCCGCCAGACTATTTTGGCCTTTTTCTCTCTCCTTTGCTCTCAGTGGATTTTTATCCTAGAGTGTGTGTTTTACCACAGCTATCTGATATCCTCATCTTTTCCTAATATGGAGTTTAGCTTATTTAGCTTATCAGGAAGGCTGAGGAGGGAGCTGATCACTGTGTACAGACACTTACACAGTCTGACAATGTAAAGCATTCTGACCTCGCAAACAGAGTCATACAGGACCTAGCATTTGGAAATGAACATTAGAGAAACTGAAATTTGAGTAAGGCCCAATTTCCAGACAATGAAAGTATTAAAATAAGCTGAAAAATTATAAATAAGTATTGAAGTAACTTATGACTATGTTATTACATTATGATTTATTAACATGAAATGCAAGTTATCACTCTGCTGTAAGGTAAATTCCAGTTTTGTTTTGTTTGGGGTAGAAGAAGGAAGCCTACAAGTACCACTAACTACGACAGTTTCCACTTAGGAAAGCTCCAATCTATGGAATACTCAGAGTGTACTAGAAAAAAAGTACTTGTTCAATTACTCACATCATTAAAAGAGAAAGAATGTTTCTATAAAGAGATGTGAAGAGATACAATGCTCTGCTGAACTAGACTTTCAGGAAAAGCTCATTCAGTCAAAATCTACTCTTTTTTCTTCAAGATTTTTTTTTTAAATAAATTTAGAAAAAATTTAGACTGAAGAAACACCAGCCTTGATCTGATTATTAGTTAAAATGGCTTTTCTCTTTTTTCAACTACAGCTTTCGAGATTTTTTTTTTCTAACATCCTTAAAAATCAAAATGGACAATTACATCTTTCATTGTTTTCAATAAGAACTGTTGAACACCTCTCTTAACCAGGGGTGGGGGACGAGATTTCACTGTAGGCATTCACTCTAATTCACTCTAATTTGACTTCATAATAAGTTCTCCTAAACTGTCAGGGAAAGTTTAAAGTAAGCATTTTCTGTTGGGAACACTAAATATTTATAGTCACATGTATTTCAAGCAACAGGCTTCAAGGTAGTGTTTATTTCAATTTTTTAAAAAACTTTTAATTCAATATATACACTGTGCTGGCTGCTAAAGGTGTATAAGGAAAAATTATTCAGAAAGCATATCCTAGAAAAACTCTGTTGATCCACTAACAGTGTAGGCCAACAATCTATCCATGCTCTATTTGACTAAATTTAAAATGCAGAACTTGTATGACCTGGTGGTAACACACACAAATAAAATACATTTTTATGCTGAACTTCTGTGCAATATTTTTATGCCAATACACAATTTTAATGTATATTTTTATGCCAATACTTCTGTACACAGTAATGCAACTCGACTGCTGATCCATTACAACATGGCCACATACCAGTTTGATTCTAATATTGAATAAATCCAGTTTTGATGCAGTGTCTGTGTGGCTGGAAGTCTGTAAATAATATCTGCAAAGAAATGACAGCATTCAGTTTATTTCTAAAATTGACTGTAAGCACCCCATTGTCATTAAAAGCTAAGAAGCAGCAGCCACCTTTCAACAGAGAAATCCAATAATAGATGAATTATTATCTAGTCCACTTTGGATCACAACCAAACTGGTTTAAATTAACCTGTTGGATTTATGGAAGCATTTCCACAGATATGGCTAGCATGAGAAGGCTGTTTAGAACTTGTTCCTTTTCACCTCAACTGGGAAAACGCACAAATAAAGCAGCACTTTGTCTATACTACTGCAGTGTAAATCTGGTTCAGAGGATGAGGCACTCTCAGTTACCCCGTGTTTTCAAGCACAATTTTCTGTGTCATAAGGGTAGCAATTCTTCCACCTAAAGCAACTCTCTCCAGATTTTGCATAAGCTTATGAAAGTGACTGTTCCAATTCACTGTACAGCCTATAGACAATGAACTTTTCAAGTTTTTCAAGGTTGAAAACAACCCATTTTTGTACAGTCAATTTGCTCAGATGTCTCCACTGGTCTGACTCACCACACAATCCAAGAAACAGCTGTACCAGAAAAACAAACGCATTACACATGGGAAAGGAGACCAGCAGCTGAGATGGAGTTGCTTGATCTCGAATTCCTTGAGCTGGCTACGTATTAACAACAAAAAAAAAA